>JAKUCV010000319.1:102087-186347 GCA_028386065.3 Turnera subulata | reverse complement strand
TGCCGCTTGTATGTGTTAATGCTAATGCCTAGTATGACCACCTGCTTATTGAGTCGTGGACTCACCCCCCCTTTCTTTCCACACCCATGTTTCAGGACAAGGAGAGCACTAGTAGCTGGTGTGGGCAGGCTCGAGTGGCGTATCTTATAGCGATGGGTACTTAGCCTAACTTGGTCTCACCTAGTGTCCTTAAGGCTTGACTTAAACTTGATGCTTGTAATATTCCACTATGTTGTACTTGGCTAATGAATAAATAAGCCTTATGTGTGTGCGTGAATGTTGTTGTTGAGATGCCGTCTTGAGCATTGCTGCACGTTAGTTACTACAGTCGTCGGGGCTAACTTTCGTTGTTGAAATTTAGGCCTTTGGGTACCATGTGCTAGCTCCATGGCAGCATAGAGTGCCTGGCCGGTCACGTTTGACGGGACGTGCCAGTTCACAGTGTAAAATTTCCATCCAACAAAACACCATCGCTTGAAGGCCTGGATGAAATAGATTTTGAGGGAATTTTGAGACGAAGAAAATGGTGACATGTGTGAATACCCGACCCAAAATCACTTGGGCCTATTCACTTTTCCTTTACACCTTCTTCATAACCATCATCCAATATCTTTGGAGTCGCCACCCAAATTTTCCTATGGAACAAAAATTTGGGAAAAACCCTTCATGTGACTCCATTTGGGCAACTGGATAACGAACCAAAGATGCTGGACCCAGGGATTCGTCATGGATGGGAAGGTATTAGGCACCCATCCATGTTGGGACGAAACTTTGTGCAATTAGAGGGTTTTGTATGCCTTGTGCAAGTGTGCATGTGTGAGCACCAAAACGCATAATAACTGAATATTAAAAAGAAAGGGGAGAAGAAGAAGATTGGGCTTGAGTTTCCATCACTAGAAACCACCTACGTACCCCGGCGACCGGGTTCAAAGCCCACATAGTTCTCGACGTGGCATCAAAACAATCACATCATCATCAACATAAACATCTCAACAATAACTGGTCAGGCAAAAAGGGATTAGGATTACCTCTTGTAGCCCTCCTCTAGCTCCTTGGTTTGGGTTGTGCCTTCCACACAATTTCCTCCCACTCCTCAACTCAATCTTGGAGTTCTTCTTGATTTTCCCCTTTGCTGCCTTCAATGGACGATGCTACCCACAAAATTCTACCAGAGTTTTACCTATGGAACTATTACTTAAGCTTGGAGTGGTAGCATTTCTCCAAGCTTGAAAGCTTGATGAAGAGTGTTTGTGTAATAGCATCTGTGTGTCCTTTGAAAGGTGAGAGGAGGGTCCTATTTATAGTGTTCTGGGTAGCCTAGGGGCGTGGACCAACTTAATGATCAAGGTAATAGCCAAAATTCTGGGCCAAAACCGAGTAAAATTAGATTACGAGCGAAAATCAGGGAGTAAATGCATTTTTGGGTGTGTATGATCGCTATGGCCGGCGGTCATCCTTTAGGTGACAGCCAGGCAGGGCGGTCATGGAAGGAAGACCGCCCAGACCTGGCGGTCATTCCGAGATGACCGCCCACGCCTGCGCGTTACACCCGTTCTTTTCTTTATTCGATCTAGATTCTCCTCTAATTTCTCCCTGATTGATTCTACCGCATAATTAACCCTTAGACTGCCCAGAATCACTTAATTACTTGATTACTACTCCTCCCAATCATTCCATAACTGATTCATACACATTAAAATTCCCATTTTATGCACAATTATTGCAAAAACACAATTTTCAATTGAATGATGATTTAACTCTGATTTTCGGCAAGAAAATGTGTTAATGGGACAAAAAACTCTGGAGGAACTATATTTCATTAACTTGGGCCCCCAAAAATCCATTTCTAACCCAAAAATAAATCATCTCAATATAATTGGGTCAAAGATAAATTAAAGAGCCCAAACAATGAAATAAAACATATTTTAGTATATTATACCTTAGTATATTTTTATCCTAAGATTAAATCATCTCATAAATCATAGAGTTCAAACACATAAAGGTTTAAATTACCAAAATATATTAATTCTACTAAAATGAATTTCAAATATGTCTTAATCTCAAGACTGAATCATCTCATCAGTCTCCAAGTTCAAGCTTGTTTAATATCTAATTTAACAGAATATCCATGGGTCAAATTTGGGTGTTCACAGAAGCCCCTCGTTGATGAGTCCTTAGAGATTAAGGACGAAACAACGCAAGAAAGGAACAACCAAATTTGAATGGTTTGATGCTAGTTGTGTGTGTCATGAATTTTGTGCAGCTATGCTCTTGGTTTGAAAATATGGGGCAGCTATACCACCAAATGTGTAAACATCTCAAAATTTGGACAGCTATGTCCTCAGTTTGCAAGAAAATTGGGCAGCTATGCCCCTGGTGTAACTATTTTTGGAAACTCACGCAGCTATGCCCTCGACGTAGTCAACTTCAAAAATGTGGGCAGCTATGCCCCTGACATAATTAGCTTCACAAATTCGGGCAGCTATGCCCTTGGTTTGAAATTTTCTTGAAGAAATGGGGCAGCTATGCCCTTGATGCAATTAGCAATCCAGGCAGCTATGCCCTTAACATGGACAAATCAGGTAGCCATGCCCTCCATGCAATCAAATTCAAAAACACGGGCAGCTATGCCCTTCATGCAACCAAGTTAAGAACTCGGGCAGCTATGCTCTTCGATTAAATTCAAAAACTCGGGTAGCTATACCCTTTAAATTTAAAAATTTGGGCAGCTATGCCCTTCATGCGATCAAAGTAAAAACTCAGGCAGCTATGCCCTTCATGCAATTAAACTTGAAAACAGGGGCAGCCATGCCCTTCATGCAACCAAGTTAAAAACTCAGCCAACTTTGCCCGTTAATTAAATTTCGAAAAACTCGGGCAGCTACGCCCTTCATATGTTCTACTTCAAAAACATCCGGGTAGCTATGCCCCTCTCAATTGTTTGGGCAGCTATGCCCACCAAACAATCATGAACTTGGACAGCTATGCCCTTCCATTTCAAAAACTTGGGCAGCTACGCCCTTGATCGACTCGAAAGATTAGGGCAGCTATGCCCCTCATATGTCTAAAGAACTCGGACAGCTATGCCCCTCATATGTCTAAAGAACTTGGACAGCTATGCCCCTAATGAACTTAAATAAAAAACCAGGCAGCTATGCCTGTGGCGTAATCAACTTCAAAAATGCGGGCAGCTATGCCCTCTCTCAACATCAAAAAATTAGGGCAGCTATGCCCCTCATGTTCAAAAATCCAGGCAGCTATGCCTTTTGTTCAACTTTCAAAATTAGGGCATCTATGCCCCTTATTCAAGTTCGAAAAACTAGGGCAGCTATGCCCTTTGTGCACTCATTCCAAAAAAGCATGGGCAGCTATGCCCTTAGGATTAGACATTAACTCTAGTGTGGTAGCATGCCCCAAAAATCACACAATTCAAATCGTGGGTAGCATGCCCCTGGCATCATTTCACAAAAAAGCTGGGCCTTACAACTCGTTTTATTGAGAACGCCTAAACTCATCAACAAAAGTCGGGGCTTACATCTCCTTGAATGCCCAAGAAAACACACATCAACTTATAAAAAAATTGGGCCTTACTTCTTCTCAAAAATGCCCCAAACTCATCAACAAAAGTTGGGGCTTACATCTCCACGAATGCCCAACATCAGTCATTAGTCATCAAAAGCGGGAGGCCGCCGTGCCCCTAGAATCTACAGGTGATCATAATGTCTACACCGTGAGTGTGAGCATGACATGCCCGTTATTCTACAAACAAAGTCATCTAACAATTCGGGCATGCCATGCCCCTCTAGTCATTATTCCCAGGAGATGTAAGTCCACACCAAATGATGAATTGCTGATGTTGTCACTTTCATTGATCATCTACCCTTAACCAGGTCTACCTTCTCAAGGAATCCATGTTCTACATGTAAGTGATGCATGCGCATGCCTACAATGTGTTTATCTTTTCAATGCATGAGGGATGCCCCTAGTCTCTACATGATGCCATGACATGTTGTTTATCCTCTTCCACTTTTCCTCTTTTTCTCTTTCTATTTTTCACTTCGAATGCAAGCGCTGTCTACTTCTGCATATATGGATGCAAGTGCTATCCACATAGTGCGTTTGGATGCATGTGCCCCTAGTATGATGCATGAGCATTGAAAATTATTGAAGCCGAAGGTGGAAGTTATGAAACTTGAAAAACGCGAATTATACCATCTATAATCACAAAAGCTTCAAGTGAAGGACTCCCAATGGCCATGAGTATATATATATATTTTTTATTTATTTATTTTAACAAAGACCCCATGAATGGCCAAAACCAGTAGTAATAAGATGCTTCAAATCAAAGATTTTAAAAATCTTTACCAAATCACCGTCTAAAGGGAACTTAGATCAAGACACCCAATCGAGGACTCTTAAGAGTTCATATAAAAAAAAAACATTTTTGAATTAAAAAATCGAGCAAAGAAAAATCCCATATGCAAGTATGATTTGATGTCGTGAAATTATCAAAAAGAAATCCCATAGGCAAATCCCAGGTCTAAACTCCAATATTATGTATAGATACTCTCAAAAGGATCAATAGGTCTTTCATACAGGGTTGTAATGGGGTCATGTGTATAGGTTTATCAAAGAAGGATAGTAAGGGATTCAAAGTTCAAAACCACATCTTAGGAAAGGCCTTGAGTGAGCTCCCATTAAGAAAACGAAAGAGATTCTGGAAGCACAATTCTTGAGATAACATCCAACTTGTCTTGACCTTCTTGAGGAAATTCTTCTTGCTACAAATCAATTGCTTATGCACACACTTGCTTCTTTGCTGTTTGGATTTTCTGAAATCAATTTTGGAAGATTTTGATGATTTTTCTACGATTGATTTGAACGACTTTCGGTGAATGGCTTTGGCTATTCCTCCTTATCTACACTTTGGCCTTTTATAATGCTCTTGGAGCGATTCGTTGCATCGACCATCTTGGATGTGTAAAAGTTGAGGCTCATGTGCGCTTGTCATCAAACAAAAAATTCTTTGATGAAAGCTCGGAGTGAGATCTTCCCATTGGGTTTTGAAGAAGGTATGATTCTTGGAAGAGAAATATATGATAGCCATAGAGAAGCCTCCAAGGGCTAAAGGTGGGTCGATATGGGTAATCAAAGAAAGCCTGGCTATCACGTCATGGGCTCAAAGAGGGTTACTAAGGGATAATGCTACCGGGTTGGCTTTTTGTTGGCTTGCAAGCTTGAGCAAAGAGGGCCTAAATCATATCCTTTATCTAGCATCTACATGAGAAATTCGCTCTGAAAAGGCCTGGAAATTTGTTGTAGGATGTAAATGTTGACGTCAAGATTTTTCGAAAAAAAGAAACAGAAATAGGGAGTTCGGAAAAACAAATGTTGGATTGAGCAGCAAAAAATGTTCAAAACTCCAAGAATCATCGTTGGCCATCCATCAACAAAATTTCATTTAATCATGGCAATTGGTGGGCTTAAAAAAAATTAGTATTTCACTCATGGTGTCCTAAAGGTAGGATTTTCAATCGATTCGATTTATGGCCATCAAGAGTCCTAGACTTAAGCTTTGTTTTATTTCAAAAAAACAATTGGTAGAAACCATGATGGAATATACTCGCAAAACATGTTTTTTTTTAAAAAAACAATCTCTTTTCCTTTTCAAGAAAACTTAAGTTTCAACAAGGACGATACACCTCGGCTCGATTTACTTGATTTGAAAAACATGTGATGCATGTTCAATGTATGCAAATGGAGATTCCCTAAAATAAGGTAGACCAACTGAACATATCAACTAGGAAGCAACACTAGAAAAATATCATCGGCTTAGACATGCATACTTACTCCCTTTGGGTTCCTTTCCTAGACTCATCAATTCAAACTATGCGATGTAGCACCCTCCGCAGAGTTAGCACGGCGGTCCTGCTATTTATTTTTTATTTTTTTTCTGGTTTATCGAAATAAAAACACTCTATTTACACATACATGAATCCACAAAAATAATCACACAAAAAATGCACATACCACTTATTGATTCACAATCCTTTGGATGACAGCTAGGCCGGGCAGTCATGGAAGGAAGACCACCCAGACCTGGCGGTCATTCCGAGATGACCGCCCTCGCCTGCGTGTTACACCCGTTCTTTTCTTTTTTCGATCTCGATTCTCCCCTAATTTCTCCCTGATTGATCCTACCGGGTAATTAACCCTTAGACTACCCAGAATCACTCAATTACTTGATTACTACTCCTCCCAATCATCCCATAACTGATTCATACACATTAACATCCCCATTTTATGCATAATCATACCAAAAACACAATTTCCGATTGAATGAAGATTTAAATCGAAAATCAGAGCTAAAATTATCCTGCAAGAAAATGTGTTAATGGGCTAAAAAACTCTGGAGGAACTATATTTCATTAACTTGGGCCCCCTAAAATCCATTTCTAACCCAAAAATAAATCATCTCAATATAATTGGGTCAAAGATAAATTAAAGAGCCCAAACAATGAAATGAAACATATTTTAGTATATTAGACCTTAGTATACTTTTATCCTAAGATTAAATCATCTCATTATTCCTAGAGTTCAAGCACATAAAGGTTTAAATTACCAAAATATATTAATTCTACTAAAATAAATTTTAAATATGTCTTATTCTCAAGACTGAATCATCTCATTAATCTCCAAGTCCAAGCATGTTTAAAATGTAATTAGGGTGTTCACAACATGACTCGGCCAAATGCAAACAACAAGTTTTTTTTAAGGGGAAAAAGAAAAGAAACGAGATTTCTTTTTTAGGGGGGAGGGGAAGAAAGAAAAAGAAAGGAAACGATTTTTTTTGGGGGTTTGAGGGGAAAGAAAAGAGATTGTGAAGGAAGTGATGCCTTCCCATATTAAATTGTTGCAGGGATGGCTTATGGTTTTTTAAAAAACTTTAAACAAAATTCGTTGGTGCCTAATTCAAAGCGTGCCAAAATTCTAGCCCATTCATCCCACATGAACGGGCCCACAACACTACTCCCCATTTTATCTGCAAAATCTAAAAAAAAATTATCCTCCACTTATCCTTTCACGTGGGTAAAGGAAAACAATTTCTCAAATTAAAAAAAAAAACAAATTAAATGAATAAAATAATCGGGCAGTTGGCAGGCCCCACTGCCACGTGTCATCTTCTGGGTGCTTACAGGTTACCGCAGGTCACATTTTCAAAAACACCCCGTTTCCATAGAGTTTAGGGACAATAACATTGAAATCTACAAAGCATAGGGATAACAAATGCATTTTTTTTTGTGAGAAGAGGTGATAATATTTTTCCTCGGTTCATTTAGCCAATTTTTCTATTCCAGACGGAAATTTTCCCTTTAGTTTCTAATCAAACAAGCTCAAAACTGTAACAAGCCTAATTCTTTGGTGTTGTGTGAATGCAATATCTCTTGAAACGAAAAGCTTCTTCAGGGACAACTTGATTAGCATTCACTCGAAAAACAAAGTCTACGTAGGGCATATTCAAATTAAGACAAAAGTGAAAAAAAATCGATTTATAAGTTTTTTTTCAAAGACTATAATTTATTATTAACTTTTAAAACTTTTTTAAAAATTATTTTTGATAAATATGACAATTACGCAATTGATAAAAGAGTCAAAAAATTAATAAAATATTTAGTCAAACACAATAAATTTTCAGGATCATAAAATAAATATGATATATAAAATTTATGATACATAAAATAAACTTAATATATATACAGTGTATGTAATTATTAAAAAAATATTTGATCAGTATTAAAATGAATTCATGTCTTACAAAAGATTTACAAAGACAGATTGAGAAAAGAACTATGGAAAAATAAAAAAAATATTGTTACTTCAAATTTTCAAATACAAGTAAATGAGAAATATATTATAAAACATATTAGAAACATTGATAAAGATTTCTAAAGATTTGTGCATCAAATAATTGTATGGAGTAGTCCATTAAAAAAATAACTAATTTTTTAAAAATAATGCACTAAATTAGGTTTTAAAGTATGTAATACTTATACATAAATATGAAAGATAAGGAAATAGATAATATATAATTTATAAACTATAGATAAAATAATTATTTATATAAAAATTAGTGAAAAATATATTTGTACAAATTCTTTAAAAAGGTAGGAAAAAGTTATAAACTAAACATATTCACTCAAGTAAATAATTAAAAAAGAATAATTAATATTTATAAACAATAGTAAAATTCTAAATAAATAATAATAACGATAAGAACTGCATAAAAAAATTTTACAGAAGAGATAAATGGAGCACAAACTTAAAAATACAAATAAATAAGATCGATATGTGTAGAGAAGAGGAGGTTAGAGAACAAAAAAATAATATTAATTTTAAAAATAGGTCATGACTCATAAAAATATTAATATTGTAAATTTTAAAACTAATAAAAATTATTAACTACAGTAAACAATGTCAATACATTTTTAAATATAGTAAAATTATGAAAAAAATTCTATAAAATTAAAAAAATCAATAAATAAGGTCAATTTAGTAGTTATTTAATTTCATTCTTACTAAATTTATTCATAATTTAATTCAAATATTTTTATCTACATAATTTGTTTAATATTTTTTAAATTACTGTTAGGGACAATTATCGTATCTCGTGCATTGCACGTATCGAGAAACTAGTATTAAAAAATGTGCATTAAAATATTATAGAAAATTCTACAATGGATTTTTAAAATTAAAAAATAATTAATTAAAATCACTAATATATTTTATCTCGGATTATTGAAGTTTGACCAAAAGTTTAGGTGGAAAAAACGTATAGAACCCTGTCAATTATTAAGTTAGACCATCATCTTCTAATTAGGGCTGTGCACGGAACGTGTATGGTCGATTATAAGCTTACCCGACTCCTACCCGAACAGTACCACGGGTCAAAGATCATCATCCGATCAGTTAGTCGGTTGAGTCAATTGGCAGTTGTATCGGTTCGGATAGCATCCATTGAATCGGTTAACTTGTAGATTGGGCTAATGTTAAAATGAGCCAACTCGTATTTTTTTTCTTGCGAACTGACAATACATTATGCCAAATGAATTGGCCCAAGATTAAGCACATGAAAAAATACTACAATCAGAACGTCATTCAAGTTTGAAATTCTAAGCACGAATAGATAGCAGACCACCCTAGACGAACCAGGTTTATGTTCTAAGCACAAATACATGGCAGACCACCTACATGAACCCATGCTTAAAATCTTGGGGCCGATGTACTTTCATCCCTCTTGGGCCAAACGCTGTGGCTGATAGGCTATTCAGCTGCAAACAAAAGACAATTCTGTAATTAAAGTGGATATTAATTTCGAAAATAGTTCCACAATAAAAAAATGGTTTAACTGATGAGTTCATTACAAAATTAATAGCATTACCACAACATCAGTTCCAGTTCCAGAGGTGCTAGCTTGACCTACATCATTCTTGATGAATGACAAAAGAACATCTGGAAACAATTGTACCACATCGTCATAAGAATCCAAAATTGCCAATCCCAACTCCACGAAAATATCTTCTTCATCAGCAGCAAGAGAGCCCCTTGTCAACTTGGTCAATTCTTCCTTGGACAGCTCCAATATATTAAAAGGTTTATTCTGCTTCTGAAACGTTTTCTTAGCTTGCCCCAAAAGGATTTTGAAACCACATTTGAGATCTTGGACTTTCTCATTTTTCAAGCCCAAGTCATACTCAAATTTCTGCCTCTTATTTTGGTACTCAGCTAAAGAAAGGAGGAAGAGTCAAGCTTTTTTCTTTTCATCCCCCATCGCACATAATAGAAAGCACTCAAAGATGAAAAGAAAGATATTACCTATACCAAAAGAAAACATTTCTGCCATCTTTTCCATGATGTAGGCGGGTAGAGGCACTCCCACGTTGCATGTCTTAAAAAACTTCAGATTGGCAATAAACTAGTTCCACGCAGCACGATTAAAATACACAATTTGCACACACTGGAACAAGAACAACATAATCAATTCTTTTGTATACACGCTATCATTGGTTATTCACAAATAAATCATCTATTTGTACATTATTCAGTATATTATAATAATCTGAGTCACTCGTATATTATTAGCATCTCTCCCTGCCATCTTCTGCAAATACTTTCGATCAGTTTCCAAACAATGACATAACACCATTACAAGAAAAAGGAAATACAACCACTTGCTAGATTTAGTAAAAACAAAGACTCCTAATCATCCTCATCTAAGCCATGATCATCACTCAACCAAGATTTGTCCCCTCCACAAGGCCCATCGTCTTTGATTTAGACCCCTCCACGGTTGGCTTAGTCATCCATTTTTTTTCGTTCCTTGAGTAGGAACACCAGATTTCGTATATTTGTGAACATGTTTGTTAGAATAAAGCAGCAAAGAGACACAAAACACATCAAGAAAGACATACCTCACGTTTTCTAGATGCCATTGCTTTTCTTTTCTTTCCTTGAGTAGCAGGAGCAAAATCAGTACCATAAGAAGGAGAAAGAGAACAAGTAAGAGTAGCAGCACCAGAACATGTGGAGACAGAAGAGGAAGAAATGGTTGCTTCCCTTTTCATTTATCATGCCATAGAGGATATCAACACTGTCCAAGGTAAGGCTAGTCAACACGTACAAGCTCAATAACATATCAGGAATTAGTAAGGTAATAACATAAAACAGTCGGAGCAAATGACAGCTACTTTTGTCAGCCAAAAGTAGAAAGGTACTACTAAGCCCGTTGATGGAAAAGGTGAACCTACTCTAGTTGCCAACAAAAAGCTCAATACAGATAGCTCACAGGTATGAGTTCTTAAAATTCAAAGAAATAGGAATATCTGTTGGGTGACGAGAAAATTTGCTTTTCAATCTTACAACCATAGTATACATGAGTGTAAAACGACATGCTGGGGTTGCCTTGGTACCAAGAAAGTTTATTAATCACTATTCATCTGAGGATGTATGAAACACCCGTGTCTCAAATATATAAAAAAATACTTAAACTTATGGATATTACCAAAATACCCCTGAAACTCAGGACACGAAATCCAATATCCAAAACATTATCTGGAAGAAATTCATAATATTCCGAGAAGTCATAAAGAACAACAACAAAACCGGCTTAACAAGCCTCAAGTCAACCCGGCATCCTGCCGATACATCATCAAATACCAAATCCCGGCAACCCGCCGATAAAATAGTCAAAATCAAAATGACACCTCGTCAAAATCCAATGCAGCGGAAGATAAAGATAAAATAAAGCAAAAGTAAAAATGAGATGCAAGTCGGCTCTATGGATCCAACCGGGAGAAGAAGCACAGCTACCTGCTGAGATAACCACGTCCGTACTCTGGAAGGGTAGAATGTGACTGCACGCTAACTAAGAGTTTGAAAAACAACGTTGGCGATTATGTGAGTCGCCTACTCAGTGAGCAGTATAAATCTAATTATGTAGGTGACAGAGTTTTCCTTCGTGTTGTTCCCTGGAGAGGTGTTATCCGGTTTGGGAGGAAGGGCAAGTTGAGCCCTCGTTATATTGGTCCTTATGAGATCATGGAGCGGATTGGTCCGCTGGCCTATAGGTTGGCTTTACCCGAGGAGTTGTCGCGCATACATGATGTATTTCATGTCTCGATGCTGAGGCGTTATCGGTCTGATCCTAGTCATGTTGTATCCCCGACAGAGGTGCAGGTTTCTGAGGATTTGACTTATGTCGAGGAGCCGGTGGAGATTTTGGCTCAGGAGGTGCGGCAGTTGAGGAGTCGTACCATTCCCATGGTTCGGGTCAGATGGAGCCGTCATTCCCCGAATGAGGCTACTTGGGAGGTTGAGTCCCATATGCGGGAACAGTATCCCCATTTGTTTTGATGTTTCATATCTTGTAATTTCGAGGACGAAATTTTCTTAAGTGGGGTAGAAATGTAATGCCCCGATTTTTCATAATTTGATTTATGGAATTTTCAAAATTTTTATTCCAATTTTAGCCTTGAGGAATTTCTGGATTTTTGGGCTAGGAAATAAATTATTTTACCTTGGTTATATCGGAATTAAGTCGATGGTATGACGGGTACGGCCTTCGTTGGAGTTTAATCGGGTTTCGGAGCTGAGAATTAAACTTTGAAGTAGTTTCACTGAAACTACGTCGTTTTGGAGTTTTAGAAAGAAAAAAAAAACACTAACGGGTCAACAAGGCGGGTTGACTGCGCCCAGCCAAACGACGCGTCGTTCGGGCTGGCGGGTCAAACCCTAATGCCTTCTCTTCTTTTTCCTTCTTTCTTTTTCTTTTCTTCTTTCTCTCTTTTCTTCTCACGCCGCCGACCCCTTCTCCCCCTCTCTCTCTTTTCTCTTCTCCCTCTCTCTCTCCCTCTTCTCTTCCCCTCTCCTGCTGTAACGCCCCGGATTTTCAGTATTTAATTCTGTGAAATTTTCGAAATTTTTGGATGTAATTTCCAATTATGCCCTCACGTAATTCACGGGAACTAATTTTTTGGTCTTAATAAATTTATTTCTAGTATGGTTCAATCATTCATTCTCAAGTAGTAATTTTGTTTAGCATTTACTAGTGTTTAGAATTAAAACACATGATGAGATGTAGTTTTTACTAAAACTAGGTAGTTTTGGTAGAGCCAAAACCTAAAACACACATAAGGGTGTGTTTTGACTTTGGAGTTGACTGGAAGAGGGGCTGGTGGACGGAGTCACGTCGTTTAGTTCAAAACGATGCCGTTTTGCTGCTGACGAAACCCTAACCCAAGGGTGTGGGTATTAAACCCATCATTTTCCCTCTCTCTCCACTTCTTTCTTCTTCTTTCTCGCCGAGCGGCTGCCTCACTTTCTCTACTTTCTCTCTTTACTTCTCTTCCTCAAATTCTCTCTCCTTTGAAATCAATCGAGGCCACCATCATCTCTTCTCCTCTTCCTCCTTGTTTTCTCTTCTTGCTTCCTACTTCTCTTTGAACCGCCACAGCACATCACACCTCGCCATCGGTAATCGCTGCCGCCATTACAAACCAGGGGAGAACCAGACGGTCGACTCGACGGCGGGCTGGGCTTTGGTCCGTCGTCCAGGTGTGAGGAACCCGAGGAAGGAGGCGCTTGAGGAACAACTGTCGTTGCCTCTGCCGCCATTGGCCGGGTAAGTCAGGGACTTGCTTTTCCTCGTTCCTCTCTTGTTTCCTCGAGCTCTGTTTCTAATCGGGTCTCCTGTTTTGTGTTGATTGCGTAACGGCGAGTGTGTGTGGCGGGTTCGTGGTGGTTGGTGGATGGCGGAGTGGTTTGTGGCTGGCGTTGATGGCGGATCGGCTGGGTTGCGGGTTGGCTGTGTTTGGCCGGCGACTGTTGTTGACATAGTGGCGGTGTTGGATGGATGCAGGTGCTAATGTGGGTATTGTTTGGCAGTGTTCCTGTGAGGCTCGGGCTTGTGCAGTTCAACGGATCCGGGCTTAGTTTTTCGGTAAGGATCCGAGACCCTCCACCCTCTTTCTTCTCTTTTTGTTTCTGTGCTCTAAACGTTTTGCGTGTGTTGTTCTGGGCAGCACGGTGGCAAGCTCGGGGTTGGCTTGACAGATCCGAGAAGGATCTGGACTGTGTTGGTTTGGGATTTTCGGGTAAGGATTTGATTCTTTAATTCTTTACCTGTTCGTTCAATTGATGTTTCTGCGACTTAATTGTTTTGTTTGAATGTCGTTCTGTCGATGTTCGGGTTTGGCAGATGCTGTGTGATTTTTCCGGCATCTTGGGTTCTGCCCCAGCGTCTCGGGTCACTATTCCGGCGAAGCTTGGCCGGAATCCGGCGGGTCGAGGCACTGTTCCAGCGAGATGGTGTTTTTCAGCAAGCATTTGGAATCGGCAGTAATGGTAATTTCCGAACGATGCCGTGTGTTCCTATTCCCGAGCATGACATGTATTCTAAGCATTAATTGATGTACCGGAATGATATTGAATAAATGGACTTAATGGAAAATCGAGTATGACGAGGTTGGAGGCGCGTGGCCGGCATATGTCCGACGCACATAGTATCTTTAGGCCGGGAAATGTGATTATGAGGGTGGGCCGGGCTTAGGACCAATTAATGTCATATTAATTGTGTATGGTTTTGGGCCCAATGACTAATGAAGTGGGATTAGGCCCAATGGCTTGTATGTAAAATGGGTTTTAAGCCTAATGGCTTTTATTAATATGGGCTTAGACCTAATAAGGACCTGTTTGGGCTTAGACTCATGACCTGTTTAATCGGACTTAAGGACAAAAGATAATATGGGTTAAAGTCACGACATTGATATGCTTTTGGCATAGTTTAATGTGGACCTTATGTATGGTCGTATCTTTCTAATATAGGTTTGATGAGGCGGAATGGGTTTCGGGTTCCGAGGCAATTAATATGGCCAGGTGAGGACTTATAAACCTTTGTATGCAATACTGCCTACAATGCTCGGTTAATTGTCTTGGAATACAAAGTGGTGTTATTTGTTTGGTCTTTAATGTTGTATGCATGCTTGCCTGTTGTGATGTTGTTGCTATTTGCAAAGTGAATTATGTTGATGTTACCTATGACGTGGTGTGCCTGATTATGTGGCCTGTTGTCTGATGTGATGTATTCTGCCTGTCTAGTATGACTTGTTTGGTTATGATAGACACATGAGGTTTAGATTGAGGTTTGTGTGGTGGACTATGGGCTGAGGCTCGGACTTGAGGATAAGATATTAAATCCACACAACACTATTGATCATAACTTATGGCACAACTCTTAAAACATTATTGAGAATAACGAACTATAATAATTCTACTGTGGGGTTGTTGACCGGTTGGTTCGAGCGGGAGGTAATACCCCTCGGGATGGCATGCGGGTTTGCATGTGGGCCTGTGATGGCCGGTTCTACCTCCCTCTTTCTATCACCCCCTTTCTACCTCCCTCTTTCCTCTGTCTCTTTCTCTCTCTATGGATATGTTTGGGCTTCGTGCCTGGTTTATTTGGGCTTATGCCTGGTTGTCTCATGAGACGGGACCGAGCTCGACGCACACAGTAGAGGGCCCTAATAAAAATATTTAAACCTAATAACAAAGATAACAATATAAGTAATGACAAGTGATGGTGTGTAGTCTGATGATGCCTTGCTCTGTGTATTGTGGTTGTTGTTGTTTGATGCCGGTGTAATTGTAGTTGATTTGTAATTGTATATTATTGGTTTATTTGTTTGCGGTGAGACAGTGGTTGGTCTCACCTCCTCACAGACCTTCTACAGGTTAGCTGTTAGTTGAGCAGTGGTGCATATCAGCGGGTGGCGGTGCTTTCTCCTCGGGTTAGATCCATAGGGTGCATTACATTCATATTTGCTTATGTATATGTCTTCCGCTGCATACTCTATTTGATATACTGTATTGTCTTTATATTGCATAATTAATGATTTTTTCTTGATTTTATTGTATCCCGGGGGAGAAGGGCATTTTGGCCACTTCACATGATATAATTAATCTAATGGATAATTTGGGATACGGTGTTCCAGTTGATTATATTTTCGTGTCCCGGGAATGATAAGGGAAATTTGGTTATTTTATATTTAAAGTCATTTTATACTAATAAATTGGGACACGGGCGTTTCACTTGCAACCCTTTTCCCAAATCGTTCCTCATCTTCCTTGCCGCCTTCTCGCCGAGCCGCCGCCTTGCCTCGGGTCGCTGCTGCCGAGTCGAGGAAGGAGAAGGAGACGCGAGGTGGTCCCGGGCTCTGTGCGCGATGGTAGGAGCAGTGGGCTGACGAATCGCCGCCGCCCTCTCCAGTTGTCGGGTAAGCCTTGCTCCTCCTATCTTTTCTCTTCCTCTGTCGTCGTTCTTTTTGGCCGGGCTACGTTTAATTGGTTTTTTTTGGATTGTGTATGGGGGTGGTTTCGCCAGTGGCCCGTGTGGGGGCTCGGGTTGGGTTGTTTGTGTTGGCTCAGCTGGTGGTCTGGTGGGTGTTGCCGGCGGTTGTCGTGGACGGGTGAGGTTGGTGCTCGGGTGCTGAGTGTGTACTTCTCCGGGCAGGGGTGCTTCACGGCGCGGTTTGGTTGTGTACGGGTTCCGAGGTTCCGAGCAGATTGGTTGATTACCGGGTAAGGATCCATTTTGTAGTTCCTTTTGTAATTCGTTTTAAGGATCTGTAGGATATAGTGTTGTGTAATTGTTTTGCCATGATGTGAATATGTTTTTGTTGTTGGTTGTGGCAGTTTTTGGGTGAGTTACAGCGAGGTTCACCAGAATCCGGCGAGGCTCGGGATTTTTCCGGCGAAGGCTCGGGTTTTATTCCGACATTTAACGGTATTACCGATGTTGTGTAATTTGTGTTCATTCATGGCATGTACTTATAATTTCGGATTGGGTTATGTATTAATGTTAATGTACATAATGGAAATCGAGAATGGAAAATATGTGGAATGTAACTGGGAATTTACCGACACGGGTAGAACCATAGGCCGAGAACATTTGGGCTCGGGTTGACCTTGGATTTATGTAACGGGCTTCGAGCCCAATTTCATACTTGGTTGATTAAGGACTTAAGGAAGTGGGCCTTAGGCCCGGAAATTGAATTTGGACTTAGATTGGGCTTTAGGCCGGAAACTCGTTAAGAACATAACGAATGGGCCATAGGCCCGGGGAACTATTTATGGACTTAGTTGGGCTTAAGCCCGGTGAACCTTAGGTCCCGATACTCGGAGTTTAGGTGAGGGAAACACCTTGACGGGCTTAGACCCGGAAATTACATAGTTGGCTAACTAGGGACGGGTTTAACTCAGTTGAGCATTTAGTAATCATGCATGCACGTTATGGTTATAATTGTTTTGTAATATTTGTGTTTGCCGGTATTCAGGCACGGGTAACACCTCGGGAGCTGGAGGATCTGTTTTGGGAAAAGCTCCACAGGACAATTGTCGTTGAGGTGACTTTATACGTCTTTTTATGTTTGTATGCATGAGTTTGTTGGATTGGTCTGTTTGAGTTGCACGCCTGTTTGTTAACATGCTGTGATCCGTATTGTGTGCCTATGTCTTACTGTTTGCTTTTGAGCATGAATTGTTGGATTGTTATGGTGATAACATGTGGTGTAATTTTGGGTAATTTGTGTGATGTGCTGTGGGTCGGAGACCCGGATATTTGATTGAGATGAGAATACACACAACCCTGTTTAATCACGTTTCTTGGCACACATAAACTCATAACTTGTGAATAAAGATAATGTACAGTAGAAGATAGCTACTGTGTGCTGATGACCGGTTGGTTCGAGCGGGAAGTGATACCCCTCGGGTTTGCATGCGGGATAGCATGTGATATGCGGATAAGCATATGGGTCTGTAGTGACCGGTTCTACCTCCCTCCTTCTACCTCCCCTTTTCTACCTCCCTCTTTCTCTTTGTCTCTCTCTCTCTCTCTATGGATATGTTTTGGCCTCGTGCCTGGTTCTATTTGGGCTTAAGCCTAGTTGTCTCATGAGGCGGGATCGAGCTCGACGCACACAGTAGGGGGCCCTGAATAATAAATTATAATAAGAAAACTTAATACACAACAGATGTAGAATAATGAACTGCTTACTTGAATGTCTTGGCATGTTAGTACTGGTTGTTGTATGTTTACATACTTGTCTTGTATCTCTTCTTTCCTTTCGAACTTGTTTCTGCACACCTGCATAATTAGATTTATACTGCTCAGTGAGTAGGCGACTCACATAATCGCCAACGTTGTTTTTCAGACTCTTAATTAGCTTGCAGTCACATTCTACCCTTCCAGAGTACGGACGTGGTTATCTCAGCAGGTAGCTGTACTTCTTCTCCCGGTTGGATCCATTGAGCCGACTTGCATCTCATTTTTACTTTTGCTTTATTTTATCTTTATCTTCCGCTGCATTGGATTTTGATGAGGTGTCATTTTGATTTTGACTATTTCATCGGCGGGTTGCCGGGATTTGGTATTTGATGATGTATCGGCAAGATGCCGGGTTGAGTTGAGGCTTGTTAAGCCGGTTTTGTTGTTGTTCTTTATGACATCTCGGAATATTATGAATTTCTTCCAGATAATGTTTTGGATATTGGATTTCGTGTCCTGGGTTTTAGGGGTATTTTAGTAATTTCCATAAGTTTAAGTATTTTATTATAAAATTGGGACACGGGTGTTTCAGCTTGGTAGCGGAGCAGACTTCAAATCCTTGGTTTTAAGAAATGTTTTAAACTTTGGTTTCAAAGTGATTTCTGTGTTTAAGCCTGTTTCCTGATTTATGGTTTTAAAGTGTTTTGACTCATTTGCATTCATATAGGCGTTGATATTGATCACCAGGGGCAGCACAATGCTGAGGATGACGCCGCTACTCATGTCTCCGACAATGTGTCGGTGATGCAGGTTCCCGTTGGTCATGGGAACAAAAATGCAGCAGAGAATAATGCTGCAGGTGGTGGAGGACAGAATGTTGTGCCACCTGTTGTGGACCCAGCATTCCAGCAGTATCAGGCCTTCTTGCAGTGGCAGCAGTTCCAGCAGTTTTAGCAGCAGCAGCAGGATGCCCAGCCAGTAGCACCTGCTGCAGCAGGTGGTATGGAGAGTGGATACAAACACATGGATAAGTCAGCAGTGAAGGAATTATCAGGTGAAGAGGGCAAAGCCAAGGAGTTTGATGATTGGTTTCGCCAGGTGGAGAATGTTCTGGAGAAGTTCACCTGTGCACCTGAGCAGAGGGCTCGTTTTGCGATACACAAGTTCACAGGGTATGCATTGACATGGTGGCAGGAACTTGTGGCCAACCTACCGAAGCCTGTGGAGATGCCTTGGGAGGATTTCAAGGAGAGATTCTACAAGGAGTTTCTTACTGTTGGTTTTCTGGAGGAGCAGAAGAAGCACTTCCTTGAGGTGAACCAGGGTCTAGATGAGACTGTATCAGCTTTCAGGATCCGGTTCAGCATTCTTCTATCTTATGTTAGGGAGTTTGTGCCCGATGAGGTGACCAGGTGTAGGCGGTTTGTTAACGGCTTACGCACACAGCTGGCATTAGCTGTGGCTGGTGGGGGGCACAAGACTTGGGAGGTAGTTTGTAAGGATGCTTTTGATGCTGAGAGGGTCCAGTTGATCGGGAAGAAGGCTCGGACAGCCGAGCAGAGGAAGCAGTCAGCTGCTTCAGGTCAGAAGAGGTAATATTCTGATGCCGGCGGTGCAGATTATTCTGTTGGACATGGTTCTTCTTACCAGGGTTTGAAGAAGTTCCGAGGGCAGAGTTATCAGGGTGGACCAGGAGATCCTCGGGAGGACGGTCCTATCAGTCTGTCTCTCAAGGACGGGGCTTCTCGGCACGATTCTAGGGTACATGCTGGTATTGCAATAAGTCGGGACACCAGAAGTCATCTTGCTACAAGTGGATGAAGGATAATGGTGGCAGTGGTTCCCAGTATACAGTACAGAGTTCTTTGGCTAGTGGTGTTGTTTCTTCTGGTCCGAACAGGGGTGGCGGACAGCAGGGTCGAGGTCGTGGGGGCTCTAGAGCTCCGAACCGCGGGGGTGCGACTCAGTCTGCTGCAGCTCCTAGGGTTTATGCCATCACCCGGGAGGAGGCTGCTGATGCTCCAGAGGTTATAGTAGGTACCTTTATGGTTTTTGGTCAGTATGCACATGCTTTAATTGATCCAAGCTCAACACATTCTTTTGCATCACGTGCATTCATGACTACCCATAACATAGAGGATGATAACCTTAGTAGACCCTTGAGAGTCCGTTTACCCACTAGAGATATAGTAGTTGTTGATCGAGTTTGTAGAGATGTATCGATAGAGTATGATAGTGAGAGTTTCCCTTCTGATCTTGCTGTCATGGACTTGGGAGAGTTTGATGTTATTTTAAGCATGGATTGGTTGTCCAGACATCAGGCAGTAGTTGATTGTCGGGCCAGGGAAGTGTCTTTGTCTTCTCTGTTGGGGCGTAGATTGGTGTTTATTGGAGAGCGAAGAGCTCTATCGGCGTGTTGTATCTCGGCCATCCAACCCTTTAGGATGATCCGAGAGGGTTGTGATGCCTTTCTAGCTCATGTGGTGGATTCTTCGGTACCAGTACCTGGAGTGGAGGATATCCCTATTGTTCGGGAGTTTCCTGATGTTTTTCCTGATGACTTACCTGGGTTGCCTCCGGAGCGGGAGGTGGAGTATACAGTTGACTTGGTACCGGGAGTTGCACCTATTTCTATACCGCCCTACAGAATGGCTCCGGCAGAGCTTCAAGAGTTGAAGAAACAACTGGAGGAGTTATTGGATAAGGGTTTTATTAGACCGAGCATCTCACCTTGAGGTGCCCCGGTCTTGTTTGTGAAGAAAAAGGATGGCAGTATGCGGATGTGTGTGGACTATAGACAGTTGAACAAGGTGATTGTGAAGAACAAGTATCCTTTGCCTAGGATCGATGACTTGTTCGATCAGTTGCAGGGTGCATCCGTATTCTCAAAGATTAACATGCGATCTGGTTACCATCAGGTTCGGATTGCAGAGCAGGACATACCGAAGACTGCATTCCGCACTCGGTATGGTCATTATGAGTTTGTGTTTGTTCCTTTTGGTCTGGCGAATGCTCCAGCAGTATTCATGTGTATGATGCAGCAGGTCTTCCATGAATTTCTGGACCGGTTTGTGGTAGTGTTCATTGATGATATCTTGGTCTACTCGAGTAGTAAGGCCGAACATGAGAACCACTTGAGACAGGTTTTGCAGAGGTTGAGAGAAGAGCAGCTCTATGCCAAGCTCAGTAAGTGTGAGTTTTGGTTGGATGAGGTCGCATTTCTTGGGCATATGGTGTCCGGTGAAGGCATTAAGTTGGATCCGACCAAGATTAAGGCAGTCATGGATTGGGAGCCACCGAAGAGTGTATCGGAGATACGGAGTTTTCTTGGACTTGCTGGTTATTATCGGAGGTTCATTGAGGGTTTTTCCTTAATAGCGGGTCCCATGACTAAGCTGTTGAGGAAAGACTATGCTTTTGTTTGGGATGACGGTTGTCAGAAGAGTTTTGAGGAGTTGAAGAGTCTGTTGACTTCTGCACCGATTTTGACTGTTCGGAGACCCGGAGTGGAGTACACGGTGTTCAGTGATGCTTCTGGTCTGGGCTTGGGATGTGCTTTAATGCAGGAGGGTCGGGTGATTGCTTATGCCTCCAGGTAGTTGAGAACTCACGAGAGGAACTATCCGACCTATGATCTGGAGTTAGCTGCTGTGATCTTTGCTCTAGAGATTTGGAGACACCATCAGTACGGTGAGAAGTGTCGGATTTTCACGGATCACAAGAGTTTGAAGTACATCATGTCCCAAAGGGAGCTTAATATGAGGCAGAGACACTGGATTCAGATTCTGAAGGATTATGTTTGTACTATTGAGTACCATCCAGTCAAGGCCAATGTTGTTGCAGATGCATTGAGCCGGAAGAGAGTGGTTTCTGCAGATAAGGACTCTGTTTCTTATGCTTTGCCTTCCTTGGTGGAGCTGAGGTCGTTGGATGCACAGTTAGAGGTGGATGTTGCTGGGGCGTTGTTAGCCAGTTTGAGCATCCGACCGACCTGGAGGGATAAGATCATGGAGTTGCAGTATGGTGATCCTCATTTAGCAGAGTTGCGGGATAAGGCTCTCGGTAGAGAGAGTTCTAGTTTCTATGTCCGGGAGGATGGTGCTCTGATGACTGGTGATCGGTTGTGTGTTCCGGATGTTGATGATTTGAGGAGATGGATTAGGGATGAAGCGCATAATGCGCCATATGCCATGCATCCGGGTAGCACCAAAATGTACCAGAACTTGAAGAGTCATTATTGGTGGCCCGAGATGAAGAAGGATGTTGCGGAGTTTGTGGCTCGTTGTATGACTTGTCAGCAGGTGAAAGCCGAGCATCAGGCTCCTGCCGGCAAGTTGAGATCTTTGACTATTCCGCAGTGGAAGTGGGAGCATATCACTATGGACTTTGTTATTGGGTTACCGAGGACCCGGGGTCGACATGATGCCATCTGGGTCATTGTTGACAGGTTGACCAAGTCAGCTCACTTCCTTCCGATTCAGCAGACGGATATAATGGATAAACTGGTGAGGTTATATGTTTCGGGTATTGTCCGTCTACACGGAGTTCCACTATCCATTATGTCGGACAGGGATCCGAGGTTTACTTCCCACTTCTGGAAGAGTTTACAGTCAGCTTTGGGTACTAAGCTGAATTTCAGTACTGCATTCCATCCGTAGACTGATGGGCAGTCTGAGAGAACCATACAGACACTTGAGGATATGCTTAGAGCCTGTGTGCTCAATTTCAGTGGTTCTTGGGATGAGACATTACCGTTGGTTGAGTTTGCTTATAACAACGGGTATCACTCCAGTATCGGTATGACGCCATATGAGGCTTTGTATGGGCAGAAGTGTCGAAGTCCGATCTGTTGGGATGAGGAAGGTCTGAGACAGGTGGTTGGTCCGGACCTAGTCCAGGAGACTGTTGATCAGATCGAGGTGGTTAAGCAGTGCATGAGAGCTGCTCAGGACCGGCAAAAGAGTTTTGCTGATAAGCATCGTCGGAAGATCGAGTACAATGTAGGTGACAGAGTTTTCCTCCGTGTTGCTCCCTGGAGAGGTGTTATCCGGTTTGGGAGGAACGGCAAGTTGAGCCCTCGTTATATTGGTCCTTATGAGATCATGGAGCGGATTGGTCCGCTGGCCTACAGGTTGGCTTTACCCGAGGAGCTGTCGCGCATACATGATGTATTTCATGTCTCGATGCTGAGGCGTTATCGGTCTGATCCTAGTCATGTTGTATCCCCGACAGAGGTGGAGGTTTCTGAGGATTTGACTTATGTCGAGGAGCCGGTGGAGATTTTGGCTCAGGAGGTGCGGCAGTTGAGGAGTCGTACCATTCCCATGGTTCGGGTCAGATAGAGCCGTCATTCCCCGAATGAGGCTACTTGGGAGGTTGAGTCCCATATGCGGGAATAGTATCCCCATTTGTTTTGATGTTTCATATCTTGTAATTTCGAGGAAGAAATTTCCTTAAGTGGGGTGGAAATGTAACGCCCCGACTTTTCATAATTTGATTTATGGAATTTTCAAAATTTTTATTCCAATTTTAGCCTTGAGGAATTTCTGGATTTTTGGGCTAGGAAATAAATTATTTTACCTTGGTTATATTGGAATTAAGTCGATGGTATGACGGCTACGGCCTTCATTGGAGTTTAATCGAGTTTCGGAGCTGAGAATTAAACTTTGAAGTAGTTTCACTGAAACTACGTCGTTTTGGAGTTTTAGAAAGAAAAAAAAACACTAACGGGTCAACAAGGCGGGTTGACCGCGCCCAACCGAACGACGCGTCGTTCGGGCTGGCGGGTCAAACCCTAATGCCTTCTCTTCTTTTTCCTTCTTTCTTTTTCTTTTCTTCTTTCTCTCTTTTCTTCTTACGCCGCCGACCCCTTCTCCCCCTCTCTCTCTTTTCCATTCTCTCTCTCTCTCTCCCTCTTCTCTTCCCCTCTCCTGCAACCCCTCTCCCAAATCGTTCCTCGTCTTCCTTGCCGCCTTCTCGCCGAGCCGCCGCCTTGCCTCGGGTCGCTGCTGCCGAGTCGAGGAAGGAGAAGGAGACGCGAGGTGGTCCCGGGCTCTGTGCGCGACGGTGGGAGCAGTGGGCTGACGAATCGCCGCCGCCCTCTCCAGTTGTCGGGTAAGCCTTGCTCCTCCTATCTTTTCTATTCCTCCGTCGTCGTTCTTTTTGGCCGGGCTACGTTTAATTGGTTTTTTTTGGATTGTGTATGGGGGTGGTTTCAGCAGTGGCCCGTGTGGGGGCTCGGGTTGGGTTGTTTGTGTTGGCTCAGCTGGTGGTCTGGTGGGTGTTGCCGGCGGTTGTCGTGGACGGGTGAGGTTGGTGCTCGGGTGCTGAGTGTGTACTTCTCCGGGAAGGGGTGCTTCACGGTGCGGTTTGGTTGTGTACGGGTTCCGAGGTTCTGAGCAGATTGGTTGATTACCGAGTAAGAATCCATTTTGTAGTTCCTTTTGAAATTCGTTTTAAGGATCTGTGGGATATAGTGTTGTGTAATTGTTTTGCCGTGATGTGAATATGTTGTTGTTGTTGGATGTGTCAGTTTTTGGGTGAGTTCCGGCGAGGTTCACCGGAATCTGGCGAGGCTCGGGATTTTTCCGGCGAAGGCTCGGGTTTTATTCCGGCATTTAACGGTATTACCGATGTTGTGTAATTTGTGTTCATTCATGGCATGTACTTATAATTTCGGATTGGGTTATGTATTAATGTTAATGTATATAATGGAAATCGAGAACGGAAAATATATGGAATATAACTGGGAATTAACCGACACGGGTAGAACCATAGGCCGGGAACATTTGGGCTCGGGTTGACCTTGGATTTAAGTAACGGGCTTCGAGCCCAATTTCATACTTGGTTGATTAAGGACTTAAGGAAGTGGGCCTTAGGCCCAGAAAATGAATTTGGACTCAGATTGGGCTTTAGGCCGGAAACTCATTAAGAACATAACGAATGGGCCATAGGCCCGGGGAACTATTTATGGACTTAGTTGGGCTTAAGCCCGGTGAACCTTAGGTCCCGATACTCGGAGTTTAGGTGAGGGAAACACCTTGACGGGCTTAGACCCGGAAATTACATAGTTGGCTAACTAGGGACGGGTTTAACTCAGTTGAGCATTTAGTAATCATGCATGCACGTTTTGGTTATAATTGTTTTGTGATATTTGTGTGTGCCGGTATTCAGGCACGGGTAACACCTCAGGAGCTGGAGGATTTGTTTTGGGGAAAAGCTCCACAGGACAATCGTCGTTGAGGTGACTTTATACGTCTTTTTATGTTTGTATGCATGAGCTTGTTGGATTGGTCTGTTTGAGTTGCATGCCTATTTGCTAACATGCTGTGATCCGTATTGTGTGCCTATGTCTTACTATTTGCTTTTGAGCATGAATTGTTGGATTGTTATGGTGATAACATGTGGTGTGATTTTGGGTAATTTGTGTGATGTGCTGTGGGTCGAAGACCCGGATATTTGATTGAGATAAGAATACACACAACCCTGTTTAATCACGTTTCTTGGCACACATAAACTCATAACTTGTGAATAAAGATAATGTACAGTAGAAGATAGGCTACTGTGTGCTGATGACCGGTTGGTTCGAGCGGGAAGTGATACCCTTCGGGTTTGCATGCGGGATAGCATGTGATATGCGGATAAGCATATGGGTCTGTAGTGACCGGTTCTACCTCCCTCCTTCTACCTCCCCCTTTCTACCTTCCTCTTTCTCTCTCTCTCTCTCTATGGATATGTTTGGGCTTCGTGCCTGGTTTTATTTGGGCTTATGCCTGGTTGTCTCATGATACGGGACCGAGCTCGACGCACACAGTAGGGGGCCCTGAATAATAAATTATAATACGAAAACTTAATACACAACAGATGTGGAATAATGAACTGCTTACTTGAATGTCTTGTTAGTACTGGTTGTTGTATGTTTGCATACTTGTCTTGTATCTCTTCTTTCCTTTTGAACTTGTTTCTGCACACCTACATAATTAGATTTATACTGCTCAGTGAGTAGGCGACTCACATAATCGCCAACGTTGTTTTTCAGACTCTTAGTTACCGTGCAGTCACATTCTACCCTTCCAGAGTACGGACGTGGTTATCTCAGCAGGTAGCTGTGCTTCTTCTCCCTGTTGGATCCATAGAGCCGACATGCATATCATTTTTACTTTTGCTTTATTTTATCTTTATCTTCCGCTGCATTGGATTTTGATGAGGTGTCATTTTGATTTTGACTATTTTATCGGCGGGTTGCCGGGATTTGGTATTTGATGATGTATCGGCAGGATGCCGGGTTGACTTGAGGCTTGTTAAGCCGGTTTTGTTGTTGTTCTTTATGACATCTCAGAATGTTATGAATTTCTTCCAGATAATGTTTTGAATGTTGGATTTCGTGTCCTGGGTTTCAGGGGTATTTTGGTAATTTCCATAAGTTTAAGTATTTTATTATAAAATTGGGACACGGGTGTTTCAATGTATTAGGTCGTTTGGTTCAGAATCAACTTGGTAATAAAGTTAATCCAATTATACATGAATATATCAGAAACAACTTCAATCAAAAGAAGAAGTGTGAAAGTGAGATATAGATGATTGAGAGAACTAAGAGAAAGGACAGGGACAGAAAGATACCTGTGGCTGTGGCGGACTGGCGGCGGCGGGAGGCGGGTGACTGGACTCGGGAGAGGAGGACAAGGACACTCACGGGGCCACCTGCAGTGCACTGGACTTTCGAGGAGAATGGAGATGGGAGGAGAGATAGAGATGGAGGAGAGGGAGCCACGGAGGAAGAGGAGAAGTCGAGAGGAGAATGAGCTGGGTGGCGGTGGTGGCGGCCGGCTGGGGGAGAGAGCTTAGGTTTTTTCAATTTGGGAAATTGGGGTAGATGGAGGAGAGCAATTGTTCCCAAACTCGGTCAATTGTTCAATTTGAATTAGAGAGTAGGGTTATGCTTAGGGTTATGCCTACTTTTTTTGTCCAAAACGTTGCAGTTTTAGGAATTTTAATTTTTAACAACACCTTTGCTTAACGCTGGTACGATAAACAATGCGTTTCGTCGTTGGTCCAGTAAACGAACGTTTGCTTATCCTCTGTCCAATTTTGAAACTCTCAAGTCGATTCTATGAAACGACATCATTTTGGGAAAACAAACGTTGGCAAAGTAAATCTAAAAAAATATTCTTTCAAATAATTAATTTGATTTTTTACATAAAAAAAACATATGTGCAAACAATTAATATAAATATTGAAAGAATAATACTTTTCAAATCACTGTCAAAATGATAGAGTTTGGGAAGAAAACTACAGTTAGGGAAAACCACACATAAACAAATGTTTGTTTACCCCGGGGAACCATAAACGAACGTTTGCTTATCCTCTGTCCAGTTTTAAAGCCTTGAAACGGCGACATTTTGGGAAAACAAACCCTGGAGTTTGGGAATAATTTGATTTTTACATAAAAAAATATATGCAAATAATTAATATAAAGATTGAAAGAATAATACTTTTCAAATCGCTGTCAATTGGACAATTGATCGAGTTTGGGAAATAAACTTAAGTCAAGGAAAACCGCATAAACAAATGTTTGTTTATTCAGAAGTACCATAGACGACGTGTGTTTACCCTGGGGAATCATAACCGAACGTTTGTTTATTTGGTTTCCTTGACTTATGTTTATTTCCCAAACTCGATCAATTCTCCAATTGACAGGTATTTGAAAAGTATTATTCTTTCAATCTTTATATTAATTATTTGCACATATCTTTTAATGTAAAAAATCAAATTAATACAATATTTTTTAAAATTTACTTTGCCAACGTTTGTTTCCCAAAATGTCGCCGTTTCAAACTGGACAAAGGATAAGCAAACGTTCGTTTATGATTCTCCTGGGTTTGTTTTCCCAAAATGTCGCCGTTTCACGAATGTCAACTCGCGTTTAGTATTATTCTTTCAATCTTTATATTAATTATGTACAGCCAATGATCTTTGAAATTGGGCCAGATAAAGCTTTACTGCCAGTTCACGAATGTCAACTCGCATTTAAAGACAAATAAAATGCTAAACGTGTAGCATAAGATGTGTATAAAATAATGGATTACTAAAAAGGAATGAATGGAATCATATAAAACCCATGCACAATGCATCAACTTGGTCCAGTTACAATTCCACGAAATTTCACCATTGTATCCACAAGCTACTAGTGCAAGATTTAGTGAAGGACATTAATTGTTTCATAACTTGAAACCCAAAAGCAATTAACACAATTGCATTGTGTGATGTTAAAATCTATACTGATTCAATGGATTCAGTACACATTTGCAAATATCCGACATATTCTAACAATAATTGATATGTACAATAATGGTCATGATCAAATTATTTCAGTAATTAAATAGAGAATCAAAAAAAACCCCAGCACCATCATCCAAGAAAATATAAGCATCTTTCAAAGACAAGACATGACTTAACAAGTGATCAACATTAAGCACTAAAAACATTCAAGATTATAAAGCTAATGTTTAAATATGCCGACAAATTGAGCTTTGCCATTAGTATTTTCCAATAGAAACTGAGGCTGCCATCAAGGGAAAGCAAGAAACTCCTCGTACAAATAAGTCTTTTCCAAACAGTAATTATTCGCAACCGCCTTGAAGGTCTTATTCTTGAAGTTATAACCAACGATTTTGCCCTCATGTTCAAACAGAGCAAAAGAGTCACCCTCATTTTCTTCCCTAACAACAAACATAAACTTAAGTCTGCATGAGTGAAGAAAATAATTTATTTTGATGATTGAACTTGCATCGATTTCGTGCTTGAGAGTCCATTGTGTGCAGTGTTTCCCCATCTTATACACAAGAAACCCCACAAGCAACATGTTAAGCCTCACATCCTGCACAACCCCAAACAAACGGCCTCCAGATGCACCAAGATATGTACAGCTTAAGTCTGCATGTAGTTGAAACTTCTCGATTTGCTCTCCATCAAGATGAAAGAAAAAGCCACGGTGGCCATCCATCCAAAAAACGGCAGACCGTAGGTAAACCGGCTGCACCCACTTCTATATCGTAGGTATGTCTACTGTGAGAGGTGTCTCAGAGACCTTCCACAACCCAGTTTCTGAAGAATAAATAAGTATCTGGTATTGGGCGGACTGATGGAAATCAAGGCATTGAAAATGTCCTACGACTTGATAAGTGGCCCATGAAATCGTAATAGGATCACAAACTAAACATTCAGCTTCCACGATCGAATAAGGCTTGTTCAGAGGATTGTGAACGCGACAAGTATTCAGAAACTTTCGAAGAAATAGCAATCCATTAGTGGACTGAATAATTTCTTCCCCTAGTGTTACAGTTGTACTAGTGCAAGGTGCAACACGAATATTGCGGTTGGACTCCAGAGTGGCGAATCGGTATTCCCAGACTTCACTATGTCTAAATATGAGAAGACCACAGGGAGGGTAGATCCTCGGTGGAAAACAATGGGTTATGAGAGAGTGACACTGCTTAGACACACACACAGAAGTGGCGAGAGATTTGACTGGTAAGCGGATGAGTATTTGAGTCAAGAGAACGTCGTTGTGACCAACTGACTCTGTAGCAGATAAACGAATTAATGGTGGTTGCCAACAAGGGGAAGAAGGAGGGATTTTTCGGACATCGGACTACATGCTGAATGGTTTACCTATTAATCTGAAAAGATCTACAAGTAGAAAAATGAAGAAAGAGAACTGTAATTAGTAAAATAAAGCATTCATCATCATTGACTATAAAAACTCTCTAATCTTGTAGTATGAACATTATGCATACACAACAACCGTGTATATCATGGTATACCAATAACAAAGACCAAGCAAGATGGCATACAACACAGGTCAAGCATGGAATATAGGCACACACGTTTAATTCACATCATTTCAGAGACTGTTACAACATTCGCCAAACTGACAACAAGAGTACTGCAGACAATAACGCATATTGAAGTTTATAAGTCTCCTCATCTGGATAAGTAAAATTGTATTGGAAACTAGCACATGTCTTGCGGCTCCTTAAGCATCACTAGTGCCTAAGTCTATATATATATATATATATATATATATATATATATATATATACATTTGTCACTATCACTCACAACTAGCAAATAACGAAGAACATGCATGCTAAAGATTGACTTCATCATTGTGTCGAATAAGATACTTTAGCTCGGCACATAACATATAGAGTTAGGCGTCTAAACCCCAAATCTTTGGAAAATTAAAAACCATTTAAAAATCATTAGTCAAGTTCAAAGAAATTCCAAGCATGCAAGTTACAGTCTCAAAATTGGAAATCCTAATAACATTAATCGAATAGAACTGTGTGATAATAATCTTTTCCAGATGCCAATAATAACAATGTCCAAAGAAACAAATGCTTAGAAGCCATGCTTAGAAGCCAAGGCGTAAAACCCCATGGCAAGTGCATTAGTTAGGACTAAAGTTTTGAGTTATAGCCATGTACAGCCAACGATCTTTGAAATTAGGCCAGATAAAGCATCACTATCATATTTGTTTTTTACAAATTTATTATGATTAAAATAATGCATTGTGGTGAATAAAATATACCTCCATAGGAAAACAACCGTTGTAATTCCGTATTCCAATGGTTGTCTTCAGTTTCGTAAGATTTCTACCCGAAACACTGTATTTCTGTATACCAAGGTTGTTTTCAGTTTCGTGAGATTTCGAAGCCCTTGGCAACTTTTCGGTAACTTATCCCATTGTTTTCTGAACCGGCGCGCAGATTATCCGTTGTGAATACCCGACCCAAAATCACTTGGAACTATTCACCTTTCCTTTACACCTTCTTCATAACCGTCATCCAACATCTTTGGAGTCGCCACCCAAATTTTATTAAGGGACAAAAACTTGGGAAAAACCCTTCATGTGACTCCGTTTAGGCAACTGAAAAGCGAACCAAAGATGCTGGACCCGGGGATTCGTCATGGATGGGAAGGTGTTAGGCACCCATCCATGTTGGGGAAAAACTTTGTACAATTAGAGGATTTTGTATGCCTTGTGCAAGTGTGCAAGTGTTAGCACCAAAACACATAATGACTGAGGAGCGATGTGATGTAGTGTTGTTGATGCCTCTTTGGCTACTATCCCCATTCTCATTCAGGACCTAACTATTTCCTAGGCTGCCCTCTCGGGTTTTCAACCTAGCAGGCTTGTCCTAACTTTTGTCTAGGCCGCCCTTTTGGGTTTTCAACCTAGCAGACTCTTTTTTCTTTCTTCTTCTTTTTTTTCATCTTTTTTTTTCTTTTACATGTGGGAACAACGGCCATATACACCGGGATCACTAAGCTTAGGGAAGATGGTGAGCACTCGGGCCGGATATACTCAGATGACTGTTGGAGAGGTAGACTATCGACTTGAAGGAAGGATAGATGATGAAACAAAGAGTCATTTAGAGTGTGAGAGACCATCATTGGGGGAGTATGCTGACTGATTGCTAGGTGAATCTATTTGAGGAGACAAATCTGAGGTTGCTTAAGCAAGGTGCATTTGGAGTACCATTAGAGGACTAAAGAACTGGCGAGAGGAGCGAGGCGATCTTTTATCAAATTCATCAAAACACTTTAAGCTGAGGAAACCCGTCCGGCTATCAAACCATTTCGCCGAGAGAAACAAGTTAGTCACCCATCATATCTATACAACCGCAAAAATCGAGAAGTCCTGGCTGACCGTCAAACCATTCCACCTAGAGAAACAAGTAAACCAACAATCAAATCCATATTCAAAATCCGAAAAAGTTCAAACCATTCTACTGCAAATTGCAGCAATTGTCATTCTGGTTCACCAAGAAAGAGAATCAGCTCAACCTATATTAGGTGCATCAACTAAACCAAGGAATGATCTCATTTTTGTCCAAATACATCCTTTTTGAGAAAAGCGACGATTCCTCGATTAGATTTTGAATACCCTTGTGGCATATCAATCATGAACTCCAATCTTGTCCATTAAACCAACCTAGAAACCAAATAGATTGGGTCCGTTTCCAGGTTACCCACGTATATGTGAATGTGGTGTTTAGGTTTGAAGTGTTTTTCGTGAAAATGTCTTGTGAATGGCTGTGTTTGGTAGGATTGCGTTTGAGGTTAAAGGCAACACTTGTCCTTTATAAGTAATGATCCAACTTAGAGATCACTTTTCCTCAAATTTTTCCTATCTTTCTTTTGAGGAGTGTGACTTTTTTTTTATCATATGCATTTGATAGGGCTTTTTTTGAAAGTCAATTCTCTAGATAAGTGCTCAAAGTGGAGGTTTGGTTGGTCAAGTGTTCAAAGGCCAAATCAATTGTGTGCCTGAAGGTTGGTGCGGCTACATGTTAGTGGGTCAGGAGGGATTGGCTTTGGGTTACACCCACAAAATCAGGCCTTCGTAGTTTGTTTGAAAGGTTCCCGGGCTGGGTCAATGGACTTTCATGACGTTTGTCTAATTCAACGCACATGCACACATAAATTAGGAAACAAAGATTCTTTTATTCTTGATCATAGCAAAAATACACTTACTCAAATGCTTAAATCATCGCCTATTTGTCTTTAGACTCAAATTCTTGATCCCCTCCCATTCCTATTTATGCCATTCCCCCATCAATAACACTGCTAAACTAGTCATTCATCATCCAGAGTAAGCTCCCCCACCCGTGGTTGGACTAGGCATCTTTGTCGATGCAGGTCAGTCACTTGAATTGAATTTTGATGCATTCGTTTCTCTCGACTTCTATGGCAAGTTAGTGATTCACTTCTCAGGCTTACTTGATCACTCATTCACTTTCCCATGAGGCCATTGCCAAACCTCTATCCTTGCCTCTTAAGAACAATCACTTCTGATGCATTGCCTCTCAATATCTTGTCTCATCTCGTCTTTCAAGGTGCTCATCTTCTACCTTAGGTCCTCGATATATCGTGCACTCTCTTCAATTGGTGCCATGGTCTTACCGTCAGAATTTAAATAAATTGGTATCGGATGTAAACTATTCTTCAGTGCCTCATCTGCGGCCATCTCTTCTTCTTTCGCAAATGCTGGTACCTCTCCCTATTTGTGTGGCCTTTTTGGTGTACTCATTGTTTGGCATCTCAGTTTCTCGCTTGAGTTCTGCTTCAAGTTTTTGATCCACTCTTCTTCAAAGTCTAGAAATCCTTCCTTCATCGGCTTCTTGGCACTTCCTCCATTGATGTAAAACTTCGTGTTATCATGCTTCCCCTTTAGCACATTGCTTGCCAGCCTCGGGTATGTTCATGCTCCCATATAGCATCTTCACCATCCGTTCTAGGTTGTGCATCCTCTCCTTCAATATTCGTAATCGTCGTCTATCATTCAAAGTGTTCAAGTGGGATTGTGCTCCATCAAGCGGTTGACTCCATTGGGACATCTCTTCCTCATGGCTAAGTTTCTCCGTACCTTGCTTATCTCTACTCTTAGGGGCTTCACCCTCAAAAGCTCTCACAATCTCCATCAACGCCTTTACAATCTAATGCTTCTTACCCATGCGGTCCTAAGAATGAGGTTTACTGTCATTGGGAGTCCTAGACTTGAGCTTCGTTTTATTTTAAATCATGGTAGGAAAACGTGGCGGGATATACTCGCAAATTATTTTCAAAAAACAATTTTCTCTTGCTTCTTTCCAAAAGCAAGTTTCCCCTTTTTCTTTGAAGATCTAAGTCAAGAAGAAGAAAATTCTTCTTAAACCAACACACCTCAGCTCCAATTTTTTCTTTGAAAACATGTGATGCAATGTATGCAATTATGGATTCCAACAAGAAAGTAGACTGATGCCTAGGAAAACAACACCAAAAATCATCATTTATAGACTTACATCCCTAGAGTGCATTCACTAAACTCGTCGATTCACACCACACAATACTACACCCAGCGCAGTCACTGGCCTATTAATCCCTGTCATTGCTAAACAGCGAGAAATGGGTTCGCTGTGGCTGATAACCCCGTAGGACGGTATGTACTGGACCAGGATCCCCTCACCCTCTTATGGTGGAAGCTTCACAACATAATACGTGATTGCAAGGCACGTACATGACAAACAAAACGGATATATCAATCAATAATTGCACATAATCTTTTAAAGCCTTTATGTTCCCAGTGGAGTCGCCAACTGTGAGTACCCGACCCAAAATTCAATGGGCTTAGCCACCACCTTCTTCTTAACCATCATCCACATCTTTGGAGTCGCCACCCGAATTTTATTATAGGGAAAAATTCGGAGAAAATTTTCCTTAGGCAACCGATAAGCGAACCAAAGAAGTGAACCCGGGGGTTTGACACGGATGGGAAGGTGTGAGGCACCCATCCATAATGGCCCGAGATCATGTGCAATTAAAGATCAGCATATGCCATGCACAACCAAACAAATAACAAGAAGGCAAAACGAAGACAAAACAGAAAATAAATAAAGATTGAGCTTGCATTTCCACCACTAGAAACTGCCTACATACCCCCTGGTAATGGGTTCAAAGCTCATGTAGTTCTTAACATGCATCACATACAATCACATCACAAGCATCATCATGTCATATCACTCCGGAAAATTAGAACGGATTACCTCTTGAAGCCCTCCTCTTGTTCATACTTGCTTACCACTTCTAAGCAGAATTTTGGTAGAATATCAACAAGCAATTCGGTGTGGAAAAAGGCCTAACTGGTCTCTGGTGTCAACAGTAAAATTGTAGAGATACTTCCTAGATTTCTTCGGAATCCACGAATGCAGCAATCCGTCTCCTACAGCTACAGATATGATGATTCTTCCAGAACTGCCCGCACAGGAACTCTCTACTCGGGTTCCTCCTCTTCTTCTCCACAAGCTTGCTCCAATTCTCCTCCTTCCTCTTCTCTTGCTCTCCTCTCGCTGCTGCATTGCTACTAATCCTCTCCAAAGTTCCTCTAGAATTTCAATTCTTAGAAGGGTTCCTAAGCTTGGAATTAGAGAATTATTCCAAGCACCTAGCTTATGTGTATATAGAGGGAGAAGAAAGAAATTGTGTCTGAATGAGGGTGAATGGAGGGTCCTATTTATAGTTTTCAGGGGGTTTGGACGTGGTGTTGATCTAAGGGTCAGTATTGAACCCCAAAATCCAACTGTAGATACCCAAAATGAAGAAAACAGGAAAAATCCGGAAAACTGCCAAAACCGGGAGAGATGTCCGCTAAGCGCCAGCGGTCATGTCGCGGCGATCGCCAGGTGCTGGCGGTCCTCTCTCAAAGCCCACCAAGTGCTGGCACTCATTGTCGCCATGTCTGCCGACACCTGTTTCCAAAATAGTTCTTTCCTTTCAGATTTTGATCCTCATTATTCTGGTCCAACTTGATTCCCACGCCCTTCCTAAATGGTTTTTAACCTGTTTTAAGCTCCAGAAACACTCCTAACTTGTAGCCTACCCTCACCCTGTTCCTAACTTCATTACTTTCTTTCCACTCCACTCTAATTACCATAAAACACCAAAAACATTTAAGCTAATAATTTAATCCAAATTTTAGACGAAAATTCAGAGTAAATTAGCCGCTAAGTCTAGTGTTTTGATGGGGCCAAAAATGCTGGAGGATCCATATTTAATTGGTTCAGGCTCCTAAATTATTTTAAGCCCAAAATCATCTCTCATATTTTATTACAATTAAACCTTTAAATACATTTAACTTAGAATTAAATCATCTCAATAATTTCGAATCAAATACATTAAAAATCCAAAAATAATAAAATATTAATATTCCACTAAGTTAAATTACAAAAATACCCAAACTCGGGTTTAAGTCTTCTCATTAATCGATAGTCAAAAATATATTCATAATTCAAATCAATAGAATATTAATGGATCAAATTTAGGGTGTTCACACTATCAAGACACAACCTCATAAGTGGCCTAAAAAGATGATAAGAATATCTATTAGGATGCAAATAATTAAACGAAAAACAACTTATCCACTACTTGTAGCAATCAACATTTTGCATAAAACACTAGATGGGAATACGAGTTGCTACCTTGGATAACTCAGGAATTCGTATATCAACCTAACTTAAAGGCCTATATCTTTGTCCAAAATACATCAGGACAGTACAACAAAATGTAAATGGTAAATTATTTAAAGTTACTCGTTTCGTGGCTTTGCTTCCTGTAGCGCAGCCACCGCTTTTTGGGTGGAATGCACACCCTCAAACCTCTTAGTAGCTAGTGTGAAAGCCAAGGTCACAATGGAAAAATTAAGAACCCTAAATCCATACAAGTACAAGTTGTCACAATCATAGACAATACGTACCTTCACTCTAGCTGATGAGGCAGGGAAGGTAAATCGCAGCAGTATCTCAAGAGCGAGAGGTGAAATTAAGCATTCTCCCTTTCTAACTACACCATTTACTAAAATTGCTCGAGCATCAAGGTCTAACAAAATTCTGCAAGGAAAGAAATACTAGCATTCTCCCTTTCTGCAAGGAAAGAAATACTAAAATTGCTCGAGCATTCTACCTTTCTAACTACACTAAAACTTAGTAGTTAACAGAAAAGTAACGGTAGGAAAAAATAAAAAAGTTCATGTACTTCTCTACTAGCTGCAAAATGATATCCTTGGATATTGGGTTAGAAATTGTGGCACCCACCACAAGCAAGAGATTTTGTGACCATGCAATCACTACTCCTTTCCCGCATTCTCTCCCTTCTTCTTCCCAAGACAACCACTGTCATTGTGCTCTTCACGCCGGCGCAATTGCCTTCCTCTACTGCACATGGAGTTGCAGTGCAGTAAGCACCTCAAAGAGTAGAGGATGAGGTAGTTGCAGCAAGCCAACCACGGAGATGTTGAGTTTGGGTGAGGCGACTAAGGCCCTAATTATGACTAAACCAAGGGTAAGATGCTCTTCATTTCCTACTCCTCTCTGATTATGATTCCTTAATATATTGGGTTTTTAATTGAACTAACCCAATTCAAGTTTATGTTGTTGGCGGGTTGTGTTGATAACGGTAGTGAACGGGGCCTGGTGTTGGGGCAGTTGTGACAGAAAAAAATGCAAAAAATTTATAGAAATCGAAGAGTAAACAATAAACTACGAAGTTGTTAGCGACGCCAAACGCACGCATAGTGGACATTCCGATGATGCGGAAGGCATAGTCGTCTGCAAACGAACGAGCTTGACTAGAGTTCAAAAAGAATTGGGGAGCATAACATCCAATGGTTCTTTTTGATGTGGCAGATCCGGTGGATCAGAGGATGAAGGGGTCAACGTAAGAATTAACAGCTCAAAGCAATCTAATTAAGCAGTGTTGGCAAAAAATTGCTGATCCATGAATGCCTTCGAATCGGCAAATTGCAGCTCTGTCTTCACCTAACCATCGAGTAATTGTCGCTCCACCTCCACCAATCGATATTGCATTTAATCTAAGTGAGGATCAAAAGTACAAATAGAATCCTCCACAAACCGATGCAACAAGCCTGGACTTCTGAAGCACTAATGCGCAATAAAGTCGAAAGGAAGGTCGTAGAAGCTTTCGGTGGCTGAGGGATTAAAGATGTCTAATAATTAGGGCGGTTTACAGTGGGCACGGTTGATTTTTTTCGAAATAAAAAACATAGTTTCAAGCCAAGACAAAGATCCACGGATGGGTGCAGTCCAACACCTATTTCTTTGGCAGCATCCAACCAACAGATATATAATTCCCACATCTTACGACTAAAAAAGACAGTACCAACACCAACAGTACCAGTACCAGCACCACCCGAAGACATTGCTTTTCTTCTTCTTTTTTTTTTTTTTTTACACAAGGAGCACCAGCAATAAGAGGAAGGAAAGTTGAGTTTATAGAAGATGAAGAACCACTTCTCCTCCTTCTCATTATTAAGTGTACAGAGTATGTAGGGGCTATAGGGGATATTGGGGGGAAGAGATTGAAAAGAATCAGAATATATAATCCCTCTCTTTATGTCAAACTGAAGAATGAGAAGATTTTCTGACAACAAATATAAATGATAAGATGTTTCGGGGAAAAAAATTTAGTGGCAGATGAAAAATTAACTCACCACACAGCCATTCTTATTAAGAACTGTTGGAAGATAAGATGGCGCATTAATAGGTGATTCCAATTTTTTTTAAAAAATAAAAAATAAAGCAGACTGTAAACAACAAAATTCACAGGAAAAAAAGAGACATGAAAATTCAAAAGAGAGGAAAAAAAAATCGTCGCAGATTTGTGCATCGAATCTCAATGAAAATAAAAAATTGACATGAAAATTTTCAAAGAAAGAAAAGAAAAACAGATGAAAATTCAACGCTAAACACACTCAAACATGCTACCTTGTGATCCTTCTCGGAGGGGATGAGGATCGGGCGCCGGAAGAGGTCATGGCGATTGCCGGTGCAGACGAAGGTGAAGAGGAGTGATAGAGAAGCCAGGCCTGCATGGGATGGTTGGGGAATGAGACAGCGGCGGAGGAGAGGAAGCAGGCAGGGAGAGTAAGTGGAGAGAGGTATTTTCGGTGGAGAGGCTTGGCCGGCGGAGGAAGAGGAACGAAAAAACGAGAGATTGGTTCTACGTGTAGTTGTGAACCGAGAACTGTGAATTGGGGCTTAGGGATTTTTTTGGGGGAGAGAAGGAAATTGAGGGAAATTTTCGATAACCGGAATTGGGGCTTTATATTCCGCTCACAATATTCCTATTCCTACAAGAATTCTCATTTCGCAAAGGAGACCATATAGACAGAATTTATTTTTTTAAAAAATATACCTCGGGGAAAGGGAGATAAATATTGATAAATAGACCAATATTTTTGGGGGACGCCATATCCATACTCCACAACTTTATAACTATACTCCTCCACAATTATATTGCCTGAACAATTGGATTTATTGGGAATCTATTTGAATATAAATTTTCTAACTCACAATTATAAAAATTTCAAGAGATTCTCATTTCAATTTGTTTGGAGATCATTACAAAACCTGTGCTGCATTTTACCCCTATTCGCTATAGATTTTGATGATACCTACTGACATGCTTTGCTTCGGTTCAAGCACCGGTAAACAAGTCCTTGCCAAACAATTTGTACCGAAGGAGTAAAAAGAAAAAACGGGAAATATTTGTTTATAAAATCATTCTTACATGAAAGCCCAAACATAGAATTTTTGTTTTTGAGCAATAAACATAGAAAGTTAAAACTACTAAAGGTTACGAGTCTCCAGCCCACGACATTAGAAACCTACATACGCTGTACAATTCATCCTATACATTGATAAAGAAAAGGAGACATAGAAATTGAGGACTGACACAATTAGTTGAACTCAATCAGCACTCATGTTAGGCTAAAAGTTGCACAATTTCTTTGATAATATGCAAATACCATTAAAGATATTGTTTGCTTGGGAAAATCTCCTCTCATTCTAATTTTTTTTTAAAAAAAATTCAGGTTATATATATTTTGCATATCAAAATGAGGAAAACAAAAGAGTTGGATTAATTTTGTCATTGACTTGTAAATATAGATGTGTCACCCAAATCAAATACTTTAGCCATAAAAGGGGAAATTTGTTATAGTCCTAGTCTTAAAGTGGGTTGGGTCGTCTCCTAGAAGAGACCGAAAGGTCCAAGACTGCATTATAGTCCTTGGACTCAAAATCAAAATAGCAACGTCCATATCAAAGGAAAAAAAAGGCAAGGCAACGACGTGTCATTCCGTTGATCCTTTTAAGTTTTAATTTCCTTCTTCTCTCTAAAATAAAGAAAGTCGATGAGTTTAGCCGAGTTGGTTGTTTTATTGTATTGATTTATATAAAGAGGATGTTTTATTCTAGCATGAGTTAGAATTATAAAATGGCAATATATTTAGCATCAATTTCCAATTCTTTTCTTTACCTTCATTTCGGTTATCAGCAGCAGATGATTCGGTAGCAGCCGCGGTAGTAGTAACACGTGTGACAGGTGTGACGTTACCTGAAGCTGCACCAAAATTATAAAATGGAAATATATTTATCATCCTTTAACTTCATTTATGTTACCAGCAGCTTTTGATGGAACGCTCTTGGTAGTAGCCTCAGTAGTAGTAACAGGTGTGACGTTAACTGCAGCAGGTATGGCGTCAATTGCAGCAAAAGCAATTTTCTTGAGGGTTAGATGCACCAAAATTTTAAAAATGGAAATATATTTAGCATCCTTTATCTTCATTTCTATCATCAGCAGCAGTTGATGGAATGCTCTCAGTAGCATCCTCGGTAGTAGTAAAAGGTGTGACGTGACCTGTAGCCGGTTTGGCGTCAATTGCAGCAAAAGCAATTTTCTTGAGGGTTAGCTGCACCAAAATTATAAAATGGAAATATATTTAGCATCAGTTTCTATTTCCGTTCTTTACCTTCATCTTCTTGATGATGAACTTCATTTACTAGAGAGTCCTCCTTGTAGGCAACCGGGCATGCAAACTTGACAATCAAAACTTGCAGCGGAAAGAGCCGGTACTCATGGAGGATCCAAGTGAAGCTAACCAAACCGAATAACAATTTTTCGTACGTTGCTTGGTTGAGGTCTTTCACCCAAATGTAGTGTAGAATCAGCATGAACCCGACAGGAAATTCGGCTCCTCTACGGTATCCACACGAACTGTCGATAACTAGCTAGCAACCGTCTCACGATCACTAACCCGAGCACTCCCGAACCGCAGTGCTAGCTGCAGAGTTTTCGAGAGCTAGAGACTAGAGAGTGATGTGTTTTTCTGAAGTGTGAAGAGTGTGTTAAGCCTTGCTTTGTCTGAAAATCAGATCAAACCTTCACCCTATTTACACACACTTGAAATGCATAGTTTATTAAGTCATTGGCCAACATAATCATGTCTTATCCTTCATGAATATGTTTCCACTATGACTTAATGCTCCACTATGCATTAATTATATATATCATCATATATAGGATTACACATCATATGGCACTAATTCTGGTTTAATAATTTTGATAATTAGTTAACCAAATCAGCCCAAAACGACCCGGTCCAACTATGGTTCAACCAAGGTCCACCCACCTTGTCGAACCACGGTCCAACCATGGTTCAACCACCTGCTTGAATCAACAGTTCTAAGTGTGTGACCCTGTAGGCACTTGTAACGTTTGGCAATAATTGTAAAATCTCATTATACAAATATAAACAATGAGCGGCGTCTAGCAACACATCATTGCTACCCAAACGACAAGATCAGTACTGATTCATTCTGCCTCGGAACATGTCATCGTCCTTTCGTCCCATTATCAAGATCAAACACGAGACATGGAATATGTCAATCTCTCATATGTTTGATTCAACGTTTCTTGATCCCGTAGTTAACTGTGTAAAACGGATACTAATGATATCACCATATCACATATTCCTAGCATGGCCATGCATTTACAGCTCAACTCTATCAAGAGGCCCATCTGATAATATACCTGTTATAAGGTTTGGACGAATCCCATCTTGATCATACAAAACCCACTACACATTATATGATGTACCCAATGATTACACTAAGGTCTACTCAGTTACGAATAGCCAAGAGTAATATCAAAGTATATGACTCACATGTTGGGAACCTTGATGTTCTCAGGTCTAAGGACAATACATATAAGAACCACTAATGACAATCATATAACGTTCCATGTAGTGTTCTTATGTTGGGTCGGTCCAGTCCACAAGTTCTCTAACTTGTACCCGTATGTAGAATTCATATCTCATATAATTCTCAACATACGCTACTCTTAATTTATTATTACAACCAATCCATAATAATAATCGACTAGGGACATTTAAGAACATAAAATATTCTAGGGTTATAAATATGTGCAAGTGTTTATCTCATAAACATATTTATTGGAATAACCTTAATGTATTTACATGACTATGTACAATCATCCAATGATTGGCTTTTGGGCATATTACACTAACACTCCTGCACCACATTTGCTTCTTCCTGCACCACATTTGCTTCTGAAGGGCAGCTGCAGCAAAAGAAACACCTTCTTTTACACAAAAAAATATAAATTTACAAATATATTTAGCATTAGTTTCTGTAGTATATAATTGAAAACAAAGCATTAAGTAAGCTGAGTATAATTATTTACAAAGCATAAAATAAAGATCAAACTGTTTGGACGGCGTTCGTTCCAGTTAGCAACCGCAGATGCTAGCTTTGTTGAATAATCCACTGTGTCTTCTCTGCTTCTCTTCTTATGAGCGGGCTCACGGTCAACTAGCATCCCGTGGGTGGCGTAGTCGCCAATATACTCTACGAAACGTGGAGGGAAATGTTGTACAAATATACTGAAGTTGATCCCATAGGTGGTTGCCCCAAACATATGCACATGTGTGCCTCTATCTAGCAGTCCCACAAAACCATCATATGGCATACTAACGATCTGCAACCAAATAGATCATAAGTTTGTATTGCAATTATAAAAACTGATTGAAAAACTAGCCCCTAGAGTGTTGCATTGTACATTTCTTTGAACTTCCAAAAGCCAGGGGAGGCCATGCCCCCCCGGCCCACCACCACTGATTAGATGCAGCCTACTCCACGAGTGTATAACATGACAAGCATTCTAAGTGATCTTCCTCTTTTCCTTGCATATGGGGGGAATGACATGTTGTCGGATGCCAATGAGGTGAAAGTTCTGCTAGACAACCTCAAAGATCATTATGGTGATAAATTGGTGCAGTTATACAGAGAAGAATATGCCCACATAGACTTTGATTTTGGAGTCAATGCTGATCAAGTTGTCCCTGAAGAAGCTTTTTGTTTCATGAGATATTGCATTCACACAACACCAAAGAATCAGGCTTGTTACACTTTTGAGCTTGTTTCATTAGAAACTAAAGGGAAAATTTTCGCCTGGAACAGAAAAATTGGCTAAATGAACCGAGGAAAAGTATTATCGCCTCTTCTCACCCAAAAAAAGGGTGGAAAAGTATTCCCTATAGGGTCCGTACTATTTCAAAAGTACCGTTCAGGGGTCTGTACTATTTTTTGTCCCTTTTACGGGTTTGTACTCTTATTTTTCGTCCTCTTTAGGGGTCTCGGGCAGCACCGCTGATGACGTGGACTTCCCGGCCCAGGCGTGCATTACACGCGCACTCTTCTTTACACCTGCCTGAGAGTGATGCCCACTGTGTATGGTGGGTCCCACTTCTAAATTTTTTCCAAAAACTAAATTCCAAATTTTTTCTAAAATATTTATTATCTCCTAAAATTTTATATATATACATATATTATATTTCTAGAGCTCAAAATTTTTATTCTAACTATTTTTTTTGAAAAAAATCATTTCTTAAATTAGAAAAAGGGAAAAAATATGTGCCTTCAATCAACATTGCAGCTTAGTATTTTCAAAAATATTTTTTATTCCCTAAATTTTAAAATAGAAAAATATCTAAACTAATTTCCGGTGCTTTCAATCAACGGTGCCAAGCTAAACGATTTTCTTCCATAAACGTTCACAAACTTTTATTTCTTAAATTCAATAAAACCAAAAAAAAACATAAACAAATTTTCATTGTCTTCAATCAGCACATCGACGAAATCTTTAAAGGAAAAAAAATTCATTGCCCTCAATCAAGAACACGAGTACGACCCTCCTCCTCCTTTGTCACCGCCTCGCCACCGGCGGTCAGTCTCACAGTGCCGCTTGCTTTCTCTCTCTCTCTCTCTCTCTCTCTCTCTCTCTCTCTCTCTCTCCCTCGTCTCTACCTTCGTACTTCCTCCTTCAAACCACCTTCAGTCAGCAACCACGTCGCCACTGCAGTCTTTGAAGGGAGAACCATCAGGCTTGGCACGGGAGGCCTTGATCTGCTCGTGGACGCCGCGAGTCGCTGCCATCTTTGACGCCGCCGTCTGGAAAGCAATGTGCCACCACCCTCTTCCTCTTCCCTCCTCCTTGGTTCTTTCTTGCGGTTGTATTGTTTGTAATTAACCCATCGAATTTGGGGTTCTGTGCTTTGTGGCTCAGCAGATGTGTGTTGGTTGTCAGTGATGGATTGCCTATGCTGGGTGGTTCGTCTTATCGTCTGTGTATTGTGTTGGTTCTGGTCGGAGTTGGGGTTTCACCGGTGCGGGAAGCGTTTTCTGTCCAAGGAGGAATTCCATTATCCAGGCCACCGTCTGCAGTTCCATCCCCTTGTTCCTCTCTTCCTCCCTCTTCCCGGATCACAATCACCACCAAACACATCCTATTGTTCCTCTCTTCTCTCTTTTCATTTTTTGTTTGCTAATTTTTCTTAATTGGGTGGTTAATTTTTCTATGTTGTATTAACGTGGATGGTGGCGGATTCGGTTGCGGTTGGATTTGTTGTTGTTGCTGGTGGCCAAAACTTTGGTGGTTGTTTCCGGTGTAGTGGGTTGCAGGAATTGAGCTGGCCGGGTTTTCAAGTAGAGGACTTGACCGGGACTTATTTTTCCTATTCTTTTAGTTTTTTCCAAGCAGATTTCTTGGATTTATTTCGTGGCCTCCGTGGCTACTTGTGTATTTCTCATTAGTGTATGAATGCTATTACTATTTTTTTAAAAAATATTTAAATTAAAATTGAATTTTAGAAAATAGGAAAATCATTTCGTCTAGAAAAAACCCAAAGTGGGGCCCATATTGCCTAGTGGACAAGACGTGTTATGCACGCGCTTCATGTGCCTTCAAGTTTTTAAAAAAGTGGGCGTGTGTAATGCACTCTCGGGCCGTGTAGTCCACATCATCAGCGGGGCTGCCCGAGACCCCTAAAGAGGACGAAAAATAAGAGTACAGACCCGTAAAAGGGACAAAAAATAGTACAGACCCCTGAACAGTACTTTTGAAATAGTACGGACCTTATATATGTCATTTACTCAAAAAAGGGTAAAAGGGCTTTTTTTTATCCCTATACTATGTACATTTCAATGTTGTTGTCCATGTGCTTTGAAAATCAACGTTATTGTCCCTAAACTCTGTGGAAACGGGGTGTTTGTGTACATATGACCTGCGGTAACCAATGAGCACCCAGAAGATGACACGAGGCAGTGGGGCCTGCCAGCTGCCCGATTATTTTAATCATTTAATTTGTTTTTTAATTTCAAAAACTATTTTCCTTTACCCACGTGGAAGGATAAATAGAGGATAAATAGATTTTTTTTTAGTTTTTGCGGAAAAAATGAGGAGGAGCATTGTGGGCCCATTCACGTGGGGCGAATGGGCTAGAATTTTGGCACGCTTTGGATTCGGCACCAATGAATTTTGTTAAAAAAATTTTAAAAAACCCTAAGCCATCCCTGCAACAATTTAATATGGGAAGGCATCACTTCCTTCACAATCACTTTTCTTTCCCCTCAAACCCCAAAAAAACTCGCTTCTTTTCTTTTTCTTTCTTCTCCTCCCCCCTAAAAAAAAATTTTGTTTCTTTTCTTTTTCCCCATAAAAAAACTTGTTGTTTGCCTTTGGCCTGGTCATGTCACCATTTTCTTCACCTCAAAATTCCCTCAAATCTATTTCATCAGGCCTTCAAGCGATGATGCTTTGTTGGATGGAGATTTTATACTGTCAACCATCTCTCAAATGCCCGACTATGATTACAAAGGAGTAATCTGGTGTTTTTGCGGGCGTATGTCTCCCAGATGGTACTCTTTGTAGAATCAAAATCACATATATTCCCAGAACTCCTACCTCACAGCTTCGTCTTGCTTTTGTCAACTTCATTCACACTCTTTGTCATATGCATTTATTCGGAGGTCTTTGCATGGAAGCAATTGCCTCAAGTAAACCTCCTGCGACTGGGTAAGCACTTATGGTCCATGACGCCTATATCTGCTTGTGGTTCCCTGCACTAGCTTCCATGCAATTCTACCACTATATTTGCTTTCCATAGGAACAATGACTGCTGCAACCTAATTTCACTGCCTCAAGAATTAAACAAAAAAAGCCAAACCCAATAAAGCGTTGGTCTCTCTATCTCTCCTCATCCAAATTGGGCCAGTAATAACAATTACTTACGAGATGTATTATGACTTGTCAGCACCATTTACCCTTAATACATCTCATGTATCATCAAATGAGATCTTACATGTGTGCTATGTCTCTCATTATTTATGTAACAGTGAATCCATTCTCTTTGTTTTCGATAGAGCAGTCAATCGGTTTTTAGTCTTTAAAATACTGTAGTATAAATATGGAAATAGGAATATTATAGAGTCAGACGAATGATTATTCTAAATTTAGATAACGGTATAGTGACAGTCATTTGCATGCCAAACTACATACATTCAATTCACGCACAATATTCTCCAATGATGTTCCATTGTTTTACTAACGTGAAAGTGAAGGGCCATTGCAAGTAATACCGAAATTACCAACATAAATACGCAGGTTAAGAAAATCAAAACGGGCCAACATGTTCAGGGTTGCCTGAATTGTACCGCAAATATTATCCGTTTGTTAGCCCACCAGCATATGCCTTAGAATTAATTAGTACCAGCAACTATTAATTATGTTTTTTAAGATTTTAAAGGACAATCCAACACTGACTGACCTAGAAACTATAGTCATATTCGTCTAGAAAAGGTATCTATCGTATAACTACTCGCTCTTGGGCTCGAGATCAGGCGAAAATAGAAGACGTAGATGAATGGTGCTGCAGCAAACAGAAAATTATTCCATAATTAAAATGGATGTTAATTTTCATAGCAATTCCATAATAAAAGAAGGTTTAATTGATGAGTTCATTACAAAATTAATAGGATTAGCACAACAGTAGGTCCGGGGGCATTGGGGCGATCTCCACCTCTTGAACTTGAACTTCCTTCACCAGCACCTGAATCACAACAACCACCAGCTGAACCGCCACCAATTGGAGTTGTAGTAAGTACAAACTCCCATTGGATATTTGGGAACAGCCTTTGGATGTTGGTATAATTTTCCAACATTGCAATTCGCATCTGCATGAAAATGTTTCTATCATCTAAACAAGGACAAATAGAATAGAAGGACACTAATTTAAAAATTCAAACGGACAGAAAATTATGGGGTCGTAGACAAAATCGTTAAGGAGAATAAAATTTTCAGTTTGACTTAGATCCAGAGCTATCCGATCCAGCTTCTGTCTCTGTATGGCGTTGTGGGCTTCAAACAGGAGGCCTAAATAGTTGTCCTTGAGCAGCTTGTACTTTTCTTTGAACTTAAAGTTGTAGATATCTTATTTTTTTCTGGAGAAGGCTCCGAATTTCTCATCTAAAGAGAGGAAAAGTAAGGACGAAAAAACACACACTCAAAAGAAGAAAAAAAAATTACCGAGAAGATTGCGAAAAGTATGTGTCAAGCCAAGACAGAGATGCACGGAGGGAGCAGTCCAACACCTATTTATTTGGCAGCATCCAACCAACAGATATATAATTCCCACATCTTACGACTAAAAAAGACAGTACCAACACCATCAGTAGCAGTACCAGCACCAACCGAAGACATTGCTTTTCCTCTTCTCTTTTTTTTTTTTTACACAAGGAGCACCAGCAATAAGAGGAAGGAAAGTTGAGTTTACAGAAGAAGAAGAACCGCTTCTCCTCCTTTTCATTAGTAAATATACAGAGTATGTAGGGGCTATAGGGGATATAAGGGGGAAGAGATTGAAAAGAATCAGAATATATAATCCCTATCTTTATGTCAAACTGAAGAATGAGAAGATTTTCTGACAATAAATATAAATGATAAGATGTTTCGGGGAAAAACATTTAGCGGCAGAAGAAAAATTAACTCACCACACAACCACTCTTATTAAGAACTGTTTGAAGATAAGATGGTGCATTAAATGGTGATTCTAATTTTCTTTTTAAAAATAAAAATAAAGCAGATTGTAAACAACCAAATTTATAGGAAAAAAAGAGACATAAAAATTTTGAAGAGAGAAAAAAAATCGCCGCAGATTTGTACATCAAATCTCAGTGAAAATAAAAAAAATGACATGAAAATTTCCAGAGAAAGAAACGAAAAACAAATGAAAATTCAATGCTAAACACACTCAAACATGCTACCTTGTGATCCTTCTCGGATGGGATGAGCATCGGGCGCTGGAGGAGGTCATGGCGATTGCCGGTGCAGACTAAGGTGAAGAGGAGTGATAGAGAAGCCAGGCCTGCATGGGACGGATGGGGAATGAGATAGCGGCGAAGGAGAGGAAGCAGGCGAGGAGAGTAACTGGAGAGAGGTATTTTCCGGTGGAGAGGCGGTGGCCGGCGGAGGAGGAGGAACGACGAATCGAGAGATTGGTTCTACGTGTAGCTGTGAATCGAGAACTGTGAATTGGGGCTTAGGGTTTTTTTTGGGGGAGAGAAGGAAAGTGAGGGAAATTTTCGATAACCGGAATTGGGGCTTTATATTCCGCTGACTATATTCCTATTCCTACAAGAATTTTCATTTCACAAAGGAGACCATATAGACAAATTATATTCTTTTAAAAAATGTACCTCTGGGAAAGGGAGATAAATATTGATAAATAGACCAATATTTTTTGGGGATGTTGTATCCATACTCCACAACTTTATAACTATACTCCTCCACAATTATATTGCCTGAAAAATTGGATTTATTGGGAATCTATTTGAATATAAATTTTTTAACTCACAATTATAAAAATTTCACGAGATTCTCATTTCAATTTGTTTGGAGATCATTACAAAATCCGTGCCGCATTTTACCCCTATTCCTTATAGATTTTGATGATACCTGCTGACATGCTTTGCTTCGGTTCAAGCACCGGTAAACAAGTCCTACCCAAACAATTTGTACCTAAGGAGTAAAAAGAAGCCGAGAAATATTTGTTTATAAAATTATTCGTACATGAAAGCCCAAACATAGAAATTTTTTTTTGAGCAATAAACATAGAAAGTTAAACTTACTAAAGGTTACGAGTCTCCAGCCCACGAAATAAGAAATCTACATACGCTGTATAATTCATCCTATACATTGATAAAGAAAGGACGCACAGAAATTGAGGGTTGACACAATTAGTTGAACTCAATTAGCACTCTTGTTAGGCTGAAAGTTGGACAATTTCTTTGATAATATGCAAATACCATTATAGATATTGGTTGCTTGGAAAATTTCCTCTCAATATATATTTTTTTTGAAAGATTCAGGTTATATATATTTTGCATATCAGAATGAAGAAAACAAAAGAGTTGGATTAATTTTGTCATTGAATTGTAAATATAGATGTGTCACCCAATTGAAATACTTTAGTCATAAAAGGGAAAATGCGTTATAGTCCTAGTCTTAAGGAGGGTTGGGTCGTCACCTAGAAGAGACCGAAAGGTCAAAGCCTGCATTATAGTCGTTGGACTCAAAATCAAAATACTAACGTCCATATCAAAGGAAAAAAAAAAGGCAAGGCAACGACGTGTCATTCTATTGATCCTTTTAAGCTTTAATTCCCTTCTTCTCTCTAAAATAAAGAAACTCGATTGGTTTAGCCTTGTTGGTTGTTTTATTGTATTGATTTATATAAACAGAATGTTTTTTTAGCATGAGTTAGAATTATAAAAATGGAAATATATTTAGCATCAATTTCTAGTTCTTTTCTTTACCTTCATTTCTGTTATCAGCAGCAGATGATTCCATAGCAGCCACGACAGTAGTAACAGATGTGACTGGTGTGACGTTACCTGAAGCAGGTATGGCGTCAATTGCAGCAAAAACAATTTTCTTGAGGGTTAGCTGCACCAAAATTATAAATTGAAAATTCATTTAGCATCCTTTACCTTCAATTACATTACCAGCAGCAGTTGATGGAACGCCCTTGGTAGCAGCCTCGATAGTAGTATATGGTGTAACGTTAACTGCAATAGGTATGGCGTCAATTGCAGCAAAAGCAATTTTCTTGAGGATTAGCTGCACCAAAATTAAAAAATGGAAATATATTTAGCATACTTTACCTTCAATTCTGTCATCAGCAGCAGTTGATGGAACTTTCTCAGTTGCAGCCTCGGTAGTAGTAAAAGGTGTGACGTTACCAGCAGTAGGTATGGCGTCAATTGCAGCAAAAGCAATTTTCTTGTGGGTTAGCTGCACCAAAATTATAAAATGGAAATATATTTAGCATTTTTTACCTTCAGTTTTGTTACCAGCAGCAGTTGATGGAACGCTCTCGGTAGCAGCTCAGTAGTAGTAACAGGTGTGATGTTAACTGCATCAGGTATGACGTCAATTGCAGCAAAAGCAATTTTCTTGAGGCTTAGCTGCACCAAAACTATAAATGGGAAATATATTTAACATCCTTTACCTTCATTTCTGTCATCAGCAGCAGTTGATGGAATGCTCTTGGTATCAGCCTCGGTAGTAGTAAAAGGTGTGACGTTATCTACAACATGTATGGCGTCAAGTGCAGCAAAAGCAATTTTCTTGTGGGTTAGTTGCACCAAAATTATAGAATGGAAATATATTTAGCATCAGTTTCTATTTCCTTTCTTTACCTTCATCTTCTTGATGATGAACTTCATTTACTAGAGAGTCCTCCTGCACCACATTTGCTTCTTCCTGCTCCACGTTTGCTTCTGGAGGGTCAGCTGCAGCAAAAGAAACACCTTCTTTTACACCAAAGAATATAAAGTAGAAATATATTTAGCATTAGTTTCTGTAGGATATAATTAAAAGCAAAGCATTAAATAAGAAGAGTATAATTATTTACAAAGCATAAAATAAAGATCAAACCGTTTGGACGGCGTTCATTCTAGTTAGCAACCACAGATGCTAGCTTTGTTGAATAATCCACTGGGTGATCTCCGCTTCTCTTCTTATGAGCGGGCTCACGGTCAACTAGCATCCCGTGGGTGGCGTAGTCGCCAATATAGTCCATGAAACATGAAGGTCAATGCTGTACAAATATGTTGAAGTTGATCCCATAGGTAGTTGCCCCAAACATATGCACATGCCTGCCTCTAGCTGGCAGTCCCACAAAACCATCATTTGGCATACAAACGATCTGTAACAAAATAGATCGAAAGTTTGTAACGTAATCATAAAAACTTATTGAAAAACTAGCCCCTAGAGTGTTCCATTTTACATTTCTTTGAACTTCAAAAAGCAAGGGAAGGCCATGGCCCCCCGGCCCACTGCCATTTATTACAGGCAGCCTACTCCACCAGTGTATAACATGGCAAGCATTCAAAGTGATCTTCCTCTTTTCCTTGCATATGGAGGGAATGACATGTTGTCGGATGCAAATGATGTGAAAGTTCTTTTAGACAACCTCAAAGATCATGATGGTGTAAATTGGTGCAGATATACACAGAAGTATATGCCCACGTAGACTTTGATTTTGGAGTGAACGCTAATCAAGTTATCCCTGAAGAAGCTTTTCGTTTTAAGAGATATTGCATTCACACAACACCAAAGAATCAGGCTTGTTACAGTTTTGAGCTTGTTTGATTAGAAAATAAAGGGAAAATTTTTGCCAGGAACAGAAAAATAGGCTAAATGATCCGAGGAAAAATATTATCACCTCTTCGCACCCAATAAAAGGGTAAAAAGGCTTTTTTATCCCTATACTTTGTACATTTCAATCTTGTTATCCCTACGCTTTGAAAATCAACATTATTGTCCCTAAACTCTGTGGAAACGGGGTGTTTGTGTACATGTCACCTGCGGTAACCGGTGAGCACTTAGAAGATCACACGTGGCAGTGGCGCCCACCAGCTGCCCGATTATTTTAATTATTTAATTTGTTTTTTTAATTTCGGAAATTGTTTTCCTTTACCCACGTGGAAGGATAAATAAAGGATAATTATTTTTTTCTTTAGGTTTTACGGATAAATTGAGGAGTGTTGTGGGCCCGTTCACGTGGGACGAATGGGCTAGAATTTTGGCACGCTTTGGATTCGGCACCAATGAATTTTGTTAAAAAATTTTCAAAAAACCCTAAGCCATCACAGTAGCAATTTAATAAGGGGAGGCATCAATTCCTTCACAATCTCTTTTCTTTCCCCTCAAACCCCGAAAAAGACTCGTTTCTTTTCTTTTTCTTTCTTCCCCTTGAAATTATTACTTTTTACTATTATTTTTTTTATTGTAGTTGTTCATGTTGGTAGTTTTCTTAAATTATTCCACTGTACACCAAAATCAAAGGGGTTATGGGTTAAATAGTTAACTGTAACATTAGATCGAATCCAAACGGTGTGATTATAGATTGTTATCACCCTGTTTTATAACGAATAGAAATAGGTTCTTATGTATAATGTAAATAAAAATATTTTATTTAGATTTAGTTTTTTAGTAGAAATAAAAATAGGAGTTGTGGAGGAAAACAAAAAATTAAATATGCGACTTAATGTTATTTTAGTATCGCATGCACATGATAGTAGATTAATTGTAATTATATTAATTTGCTATTTTTCTAGCTCTATTTTGTTTTTGAGTAGAAATAAAAATAGAAGTTGTAGGAGTTGTGCAGGAAAAAAAATTAAATATGCGACCCAATGTTATTTTAGTATCGCAAGCATATACTAGTTAATTAATTGTAATTACATTAATTTTCTATTTTTCTAGCTCGTGCTATATAGTTATAAATATAGATAAACTACTTGTCATTTATTATTATTATATGACATGTAGTTTTTGCTTTTTATATTAATATTAAGTAAGATTACTTTTGTACTTTCGGCTAGTTTTTTATTTTCATATTAATATTAAGTAAGGTTATTTTTGTACTTTCAGCTGCTTCGCTGTCCCCTCAACTCAATCCCTCGTCGTTCTGTCCTGTTCCCAAACGAGCGAAATTGAATTCATTATCTTCACTTTCCCCACATCATTCTTACACTTTCCCAAACTAACCCAGAATTCTTTGAAGTTCAAATACTGTCGCCGCGCCCACAGGCCGTCACCACCACAGGTTCAGTGAGTTCAACTCCATGTTTGGATAGTAAGATTGAGTTTACTCTTTTTCGAATGGTGTTCAATATTAGTTTATAGGAGATGGTAACCTTTATATATGGAAGTGCGAGGCGGTTCGCTTAGCCCAATAGTTATGTTATCTTAACGGGGCTGCTATCTTCTTGGGAATGATTAGCACCTATTAATTAGGAATATCAACTGTTCCAAATAGAAAACCCTAGTACATTGTTGTATTCTATCCCGTTTTTTTTTTTGAAAATAAAGTTGGCCGATTAAATTGGATCGCCATTTTTTAACTAATTTAACATTACATATTTAAAAGTATAGAATTTCTATTTGAAACCGTTAATCCTAATAGATTTTTAGTGTTCTGTAATGCCAAGTTATAATTCCATGCCAACTATTTACGCTATAAATTATATTTTTGTCTACCACTTTTTTTTTTTCTATCGGTGCAAAACATGTCTTAAGGTAGTGAATAAGTGTATGATAGCCCAAAGTTATTGTTATCTTAATGGGGCTGCTATCTTCTTGGGAATGATTAGCACCTATTAATTAGGAATGTCAACCGTTCCAAATAAAAAACCCTAGTACAATGTTGTATTCTAACTGGTATTTTGTTTTTTGAAAATAAAGTTGGCCGATTAAATTGGATCGCCATTTTTTAACTAATTTAACATTACATATTTAAAAGTATAGAATTTCTATTTTGAAACCGTTAATCTTAATAGATTTTCAATGTTCGGTAATGCCAAGTTATAATTCCATGGCAACTATTTACGCTATAAGTTATATTTTTGTCTACCACTTTTTTTTCTATCGGTGCAAAACATGTCTTAAGGTAGTGAATAAGTATATGATAGCCCAATAGTTATTGTTATCTTAATGGGGCTGCTATCTTCTTGGGAATGATTAGCACCTATCAATTAGGAATGTCAACCGTTCCAAATAGAAAACCCTAGTACGTTGTTGTATTCTAACCGGTATTTTGTTTTTTGAAAATAAAGTTGGCTGATTAAATTGGATCGCCTTTTTTTGAACTAATTTAACATTAGATACTTAAAAGTATAGAATTTCTATTTAGAAACCTTTAATCTTAATAGATTTTCAGTGTTCTGTAATGCCAACTTATAATTCCATGGCAACTATTTATGCTATAAATTATATTTTTGTCTACCACTTTTTTCCTATCGGTGCAAAAGATGTCTTAAGGTAGTGAATAAGTATATGATGCAAAGTCTTGTACTTGACAATATGGTTTCCAGTTACAGTAACAATATAGATTCATAGATCATAGAAACAGTTTTTTTATTGAAGGAAAAAGTTGTACTACTAATCATATTAACGAACATTACAGACATACAAAATACTCATTCTCAAATCTTTCTTCTTTTTTTGACTTCCACTTTGAGGTCGAGGTTTTCCTCTAAAAGCACTAAACATTCTCTTTCTTTCGCAGCCCACTTGTAATGGATTTCCAGTGTCGCTTCCTGCCACATCTCCAATGCCCTATCTTGGTCATTCACAATTTTCTGCATCCTTTGCATTGCAGACAATAACTTGGAACAACTTTCATACAGTTGTTTTCTCTCCTCTTTGAGGTAGGAAATAACTTGTTCGATATCAGACTTTTTGGAGTTGAAGTCTTGCACTGTACTATGGTAAGAGATATTGCTTTTTGGTGGGAGTTTTTGATACCAACAACGTCTCCTTATATGGAAGTTTTGTGCACGTTCAGTTGGTTCTTCCTAACATTTTCTCATATTGCAATATACTGCATTCAGTTGGGATATTGAATCATCGCCTCTATTGGGAGCAGAAGTTGAGAAGACAGTTATTGGTTCCGATTTTAAAGGTCTCATCGTCTAGGGTTAATGATTGTTTTGGATTCTTTGACTTAATATTTTATAAAAGGGATATTTGTATTGGGCTTATTGGTGTGGGTCTGGTTCTCTATTTTTTTATTAATTAATTTAGTTTGGGATATTATGTAAGGATCCCTTAATTATTTTTCTCGTAATGTCCGTAAGTTTTATGCTCTTTAATTATTTGTATGTATTCGACTTAGTACAAAATGGTTAATAGCCCCAATGGTTTGCACATTAGTGGACAGTAAAAACTATATACATATATTAAGTACCGTTTTATGACTTTTTTATGATGATGTCAAAAAAAATGTATATTAGTTTTCAATATCAATTGATAGATAAGATATAATAAGGTATGAATTTTAGCATCAATGTTTGGGATAGTTTTCTTAACCTGACTTGTGCAGCTTTCCCTAGAACTAAATCGTTTTGAAAAAATGAAGCATAAAACAGAAAATGGCGTCGTTTTCGGTGGTGCATGAGTGTTTTAACGATGCTGTTTTTCAATGGGTGTGGTTGGGGGATGGTTTTCTTGTTTGTATCTTCAGCTCTCTCACTCATTTTTCTTTTCTTCCCGAAACCTATCTCTTATCTCTTTTCTTTTCCGTCCTGTGTCTCTGAAACCCTAACCAAAAATTACCTAACTCCCGTCGTCACCCACACTTTCTCTTCGCCGCCGACCACGACGCCAACTCTTGCAATTCTCTTGACGAATCTGTTCAGTCCCCGATCCTCCAACTTATTATTTTTTTTTTACCCCTACCACGATCCTGTTCTGTTGGCAATCTTATAAAAAAACTTAGTGTTACTAAATAGAGGGAATTAATACGTTAAGATTCCTTAAAATTCCTCCAAGAGTTTGCTTTCTATGTTGGCCATAATTACCCCCGTAGTGTGTTTTTGCTAAATTTTAATTCTACTAAATCCATGAATTAGTTTAATATTGATATAAAGAATTTGAAATAAATGTACGATATCTTACTACAATCATATACGAAAGCCTACTACTTCATATTCCCTGGATGGTTTGCCTTTCCATATCTCTTATCTCTTCATATACATTTCGATTTCTTAACATTTCTTTACTTTTTTTTGCGTTGTACAGTAAATACTATGTACAATGTTTAGTGCATGTCAGTTTAGAATTGCTTCTTAATTACACATTAATAGGTCTTAAAACAGTGCATATAGGTTTTCTTATAGGAAAGACAAATATATAACGAATTGCTTCTTTATTTTTTTTCTAATTAGCAGAAATTCCAAATTACAAAAAGAAAACGAAATTTCAAATTCAGGAGAGGGGCTATCACCCTGTCATGTCAGCATATGGAGGCCTGGTTGCATTTTGTGGCGAGATTGACACGTTTCAGAAGTTGGTTTGGGTTTTTGCTTTAACGTATTTATATAGATACAAAATAATTCCCACATAGCCCCTGAAAAATAGATTACGGCTTTAAAATAGGGAAAATATTATATTTACTATATATTTAAATATAAATATATTAATTAATTTTTAAAATTATAAATAAATAATGTGAGTAATCATTTAAAAAATTTCTAATAATATAAAAATACCATGCAAAAATAGAATATGTTTAAAATAAAATGCACAAAATATTAAATCTCTTCTATAATTTAATTAAAATTATTTTAACTAATTTTTAGTTATATTAATTCCATTTAATATTTTTTGGGAAATAAAATCTAATTTTATTAAAAAATATTGAGCTCTAAAATACAGGTAATTAATAAAATATATCAGATAATTACCACATAATTAATAAAAATATATTAATTATTTTTTAGTTAAATAATTACTTTCATTTATTTAAAAAATATTGGGGCTAATTATTGGTGACAATTAACTCATTCAACATTTTTTACTACTATGTTTCCTTACAGTCTATAAAATTTAAAAATTAATTTGAAAATAAATATTTAGTTTAATTATTTTTTAATAAATAACACCAGTAATTATTTAGAAACAGAAAATAATACCACAAATAGACCCCCAGAATATAGTTAAGACAAAATAATTTAAAATTAAATTTACTATATATTTCAATATAAATATATTAATTATTTTTTAGAAACTGTACAATTTTAATATAATTATTATTACTATCTTAAATTAAATATATAGTTAATTTGTGAATGACTATGTTAACTTAACCATTCAGATGGTATATAATACAAAATGAAAAGAAAAAGAAACATATGATATTTATGGCCCTCACAAACCAGAATTTCAATTCTTATTCAAGTAATTACTCTTCCAGGTCGCCAAGCATTTTCCATATTTTGTGTATATATCATCATGAAAAAAGCTTAATTGCAAATCAATTCAATGACAATATAACATGAAATAACTCATGAAACTAATCAAAGGCTCTTGAAACATTGGAGATTGTACATTTTTCTCTTCTTGTTGATTTGTTTTTTTAAGGAAGAATCAATTCTCTTAAGATTTCTCATTTATACAATCGGAAATTAAATAACTAATATATTAATTTTTTTGACTCAAATAAATAAATAAATAATATAACAATAAATTTTTTAAAAAATACATAAATATTGTGAGCCTGGCGATGAGACTGCCACTTGGAGCGAATAGTAATATGATTTAGCCCCTATTAAGTCAAATTAAGCTCATGCATGATTATAGTGCAATGTTAATGGGCCTAGGCCAGGTTTTCTTAATACTCGCTCTAAGGTTATACCCAAGCTCAAGACTTTCCGTCCTAAAGGTACTATGTGCGTCGGTCGGATTTTGGCCACGCGCCACTCACTCTCCGCACGCGGTTTTCACCAAGACCTAATTATTCCCGACACATAGATTATATCCGCATAATACATGCCATGTATGAAACTTAAAATAATGTCTCGAAAAAGATTCTGCTCCACTGGGACCCTACTTACTCGCCGGAAGAGTAATCTGCTCGCCAGATACCAGTCAAACCCCGCCGGAATAGTACACGAGCTCACTAGAGAAACACCATAGCAAACCCGGAAACACGACCACAAAACCCTGCGAAACCCCAGAAACCAGCAACCAACATCCTATTCAATACACAAAAACCTACAAGGCATCAAAACAAATTTAGTAAGGGTTTGAGGGTGTCGGATCCTTAGCGGAAAACAAGAATCCACTCTGCCCAAGGTTGGACCTTCACACCTAGGTCTCGAAACCTTAGCAACAACACAACGCACTACTGGAAGCCAACATCCCGACCACCACACGCCCAACAACACCCACACCTGACCCGCCACCGCAACAATGAAAACCCAAGCCGAGTTAATTGAAATAGAAATCCATCACGAGATAATAAATAGAGAGGGAAAAGAGGAGCGAGAGGGAGAAGTAGCGCGACGCCTACCTCTAAAGGGCGACGTGTAAGGCAGAGCCAACGACGTTATACCGCTGCCCAGTCCAAGCCTAGTAGGCCTCCCACGTCTCTTTCTTCCTCAATGCGGCAACAGTTTCCTGACTGCATGAGAAGCTACTTGAAGAGGGAGCGGGAGAGAGAGAGAGGCTAGCAGCGGTAATGGTTAAAAGGGAGAGAAGAGAAAAGAATCGTGGGAGAAAGAGAGAGATAAGAGAAGTTTGGGAGCAGCGACTGGGACAAAAAAGATAGGACAGAGGAGGAAAAGAGAAAAGGAGGTTTAGGGTTTGAATATCATTTTGGACTCGGTCGCGGTGAATGCAATTTATGTTTGTTCTGCTTTTTTCCTTCTTTCCTCAAAACAATGTAGTTTTTGATAAAACTACATTAAATGTTGTGTTTCATACTCGAACATGATTTATTTCCATAAAAAAATCGATTAAGGGTAATTCCAAAACAAAAAAAATACTTCCAAGGAAATAAAATATTTCCCTTGACAATAAATTCCAAAAAATTTTTTAAGGGTAAAATTGGAAATTAAATTCCAGAATTCATAAATAAATTACGAAATGTCAGCGCGTTACAAATTGCCATAGGTTCAGGCTTGATTATGTAGAAGATGAGCGAAGATGATAAAGCCAAAATCGACTGGGCTATTTGACAACAAGTAACCGAGAATCCACATGTCATAGGTCTTCAGATAGGTTTGATGACCATGACGAGGGGTTAGAACATACTTGATGAATTAACAAATAATCCTATGTTCGGTAGACAATTCTTGATATTCGCCCTTCCTGTTAATCTGCCCAAATAGAAGCTTTCTTTGTTCTGATACACTTGCTGTGTAAGGAATGGAAATGGCATTTCCAGAGCTAGTGTTGTAGTACAATCACAATCTCTGTCTTGAGGTTAAGTAGAGTTCAGATAAGTCTGGCATCAACAAAGATAGATTTTCCACAAATGGAACTTTGAATCCTTATGGTATTTCTATCATCATCGCGCAAGGGGTTCATGCTGGTGTAGAATTCTTGAACTAACAATTTGTATGCAGGAGCTTGGAATGTGGCAAGTCCCATGAGTCCGGGTCTCTCAACAATTTCATTGTCCCGAACTAACCTGTGAGAACCCAGGCCAAAAATTAATTGACCTCCTCACCTTTTCCTTACACCTTCTTTCATCCAACAATCAAAGGAGTCGCCACCTCGATTTTATTTTGTGGAAAAATTAATTGAAAAACCTCTAGTATCACTTCCTCTTTCATAGACAACATCATAAGGGACTGATATTTAGCGAACTAGAGAATGTTGGATTCGGGGGATTCGTCACAAGTGAGAAGGTGTTAGGCACCCACTTGTGTTGGGGCGAAATCGTGTGCAATTGAAGAACAAAAGGTATGGCCTGTGAACATTGTGCATGTGTGGAAGAAAAATCATAGCAATGAAAATAAATAAATAATTGAGCTTGATTTTTCACCACTAGAAACCACCTACATACCCCCCGGATTCAAAACTCACGTAGTTCTTACATGGCATCACACAAGAATCATATCATCATCATTACAGCAAGCATCAATCATGAAATCAGTAGCAAAAATCAATCAAAAAGGGATCTAGATTACCTCTTGTAGCTCTCCCATAGCTCATGGCTTGGGGTTGTCTTCTAACCCCAAATTATTGCCACTTCTAAGCTCTATCTTGATCTCCTCTCAAACTCTTCTTGCTGAAAACTTCTTGATGCTCATTCCACGAAATTCCAACAAAATAACAGCTCCCAAAAGTGTTTCTAGGCTTAGAGGAAAAACGTTTCTCCAAGCACCTAAGCTTATAGTGTGTCTGTAGAAAAGAAATGTGACTCCTTAAAAAGTGAGTAGGGGGTCTATATACAGTGTTTAGGCAAGAGTAGTCACTGTAATCATAGGGCCAAGAATGAAACCCTAGATCTGATAGCTAAGAGCTAGGACCAAGAAAAGAGGAAAAATATGAAAAATTTCCGAAACTGGAATGCATGACCGCCATGGTTTGGCGGAATCCTTGAATGATCGCTCGGGCCTAGCGGTCATGGCGAGATGACCGTCGAGACCCGGGTACTGTTCATGTTCTTTCCTATTTCAGCTTTGATTCTCATTTATTCCAACTTGGCTTGATTCCTACGCCCAACATTAATACTCTCTGTCGAGGAAACTCTCATAACTTGTAGGGAACTCCCACTCTTTTTCTCTTTATCATTAACACACCCTATTTTGCCTATTTTCCACACTTTCTTAACACAAATACACAAAACACAAAAGAGGAAAAAATTAATTCTTAATTTCCACGAATTTCAGAGCTAAATTAAGCTGCAAGTAATATGTTTTCATGGGTCACTATTGCTGGAGGGTCGATATTTTATTAATTCAGACTCTAAACCTATTATTTGCCCAAAATTAAATCATCTAATTGATAATGGGTTAAAACAAATGAAAAGTTCAAATGAACAAATTAACCACAATATTAAATCAGACCTTAAATATATTTTAGCTCAGGATAAAATTATCTCATTAATCACCCAATTTAAGCATATCAAAAGCCCAAATTAATATAATATCCATACTTTTTAAATTAAATTCTAGATATATTCTACCCTAAGATTAAATTATCTCACTAGGTGCAAACACATCTAAAATTTAAATTAACAAAATATAGGTGGGTCAAATTTGGGTGTTCACGCAACCAAGTCATCAAAGTGAATAGTGAATGACTTCAGGAATTTGAACTCTTTACCAACTAACCTAGCCACATCTCTAATGTCATAGATGTTCCTGGAGTGAGAAGGACCAATTTCTGTGCGCGGGGTCTCTTTATAAATTTGGAGACATTTCCCTTTTTGCTAGTGTGTTGAGCAAAGACTTCCTCACCATCTGATGGCTACACTTCATCATCCTCAGCCACCGCAATCTTCCACCTCAAGAACAACCTTTTCTTTCCCCTTGATAGAACCGCACATTCATTGAGTATTAGTGCTTTCTCTCAAATGGTGTTTTTGCACGGCAGATGCAAAAGGCTTTTCTTTTGGAGGGACCCCATTCTTTGAGGCATTCATTTGAATAGATGGAGAGTTGAATGTTGTTTTGGACCTCTTGAAAGAGACTTTTGACCCCAAGGTATGTCATCATCCGACACTGTCCTTGTAGGAGGGTGATGAGTGCGAATTTTGCACTCAGTTCGGCACTGTTTGGAACGTGGGACTTGCCAGTCCAAGTCCAAGTGGGCATGGACTAGGCAAGTCCAGACTGCGTTTGGTTGTGTGTATTGTACACCGTGGACTTAAGCCTAGTCCAGAGAAATGAAGCTTGGTTATACGTGGACTGGAGTTGGACTAAATGACAAAAATGACGTGAATGTCCCTATATTATTGGGAAAAAATATGAACATTAAGTCATAATCTTATATTATCATTACCCTTTGCCTCTTTTTTTCCAAAACCACTAACATTTATAATATATACGCATGCATATATGTATCTTAAATTATATAAAGGTAAAACTTTTGGATTCTTCTAGATAAATAATTGCAATTTCCTCCAACAAACAAACAAATCAAATTGGCCATAAAAACAAATAATTTAATTGTTATTATATATATTGTGATTATTAATACATGATGTTATCATCAAAAAATATTTTTATATTAAATAAATTCTTGTAACATGAAAATTTACAAAAGATCGTATTCAAGAGTATTTTACGAACAGTTCAGCCAAGTTTCGGGAAAAAAATATCAACCCATATATATTCTATATAATTTAGTATTTTTTTTATTCCATTTTACGATTTAAACTCAATATATCAAAATTTTTAATTTAAAATTTCATAAAAATTCAAAAAATTAATTAACCACCAGTAATACAATCCATGAAGTTCGAACAAAAATCTTGTCGGACTTCTTTACTGCCAATTTGAACATTAGAATTCAGATTAAATAAAATTCTTAATTTATTCCGCATCAAAAATCCAAAATTGCTCCAAAATGCGAATTATCTATACTAAATCAAGCTATCAAACCTATAATCAGTGTCTCGTAAACACTTCCCCCCAACCAATTTCGAGATTAGAACTCGAATTGACAAAAATTCCCAAAATTTTCCCCTTCTGAACCCTAGATTTTCAATCCGCCAAATCTTACAGTTTCAACTCGAATTCAACCTTCCCAGACATCAGTTAACCTTCCAGAAGCAAAGGCCCTCAACTAAATCAAAGTAAAACGCACCCAAAATTGAAAATCAATTTTTCATTAGCTTTACCAATCCCACCATAAATCCCTTCACAAACCCTCCATTTAATTCTTTTTAACCCATCAAATTGCTTCCCATGTAATCGCGGCACCCACCCCACTGCGGTTTGATGGATACCATGGCTGGAAACGGGCAAGAAAAATGGAGGAAATAGGCTTTTTGGTTGAGAAGAGGAAGCCAAAAGAAAACGAAAAAGTAATATAAAGCAATTAGAAAAGAAGAGGGTTAGAGGAGAGGAGGCCGGCGACTTCTTCCTCGTGGTGGCTTGGCAAAATCAAAAGGAATTTGGTGGTTGTGTTGCGTGTGAACAGGAGGTGGGAGTAGGGAGAGGTCGTGGGGGAAAGCAGAGAAAGGGGGAGAAGAAAAGAAAATAGAGAGAGAGGGAAAAAATGGTTTAGGGCATTTTATTGGGTTGGGTAGTGTTGGAATATTGAAAAATAAGCAGGGTTAATTTTGTCATTAATCTTGAGTCCATTGCGCCTGGACTCCGAGGCCACACCATTTAGAGGGGCCTCGAGTCCATGCCCGAGTACCACGAGCAGGGGACTAGAGTCCATGGAAGTCCACATGGACTCATCCAAAGTCCGCGAGCCAAACGCAGACTCGAGTCCAAGTCCACGCCAGTCCACTTGGACTTGGTCCAAGTACCACGAAACAAACGGTGCCTTATGGACTCTTTTTACAGTTTTTAACTTGCAAAATATTGTTTATTTCATTATTTTGTTTACTTTTTATCATTTTCTATTCATTTACCTCTTAATTTCCCTTTGTTCAAGTTCTAATATTTTTATGCAGAATTTAGAAATAAATGATAGATTTTTGACAAGATGTGCAGTAAAATCATAGGTTGCCTATGCGAATTATTTCAGCATGGACAACCTATGGACACGTGACAAGCTCGGGTGGCACCACCCAAAATTTGGCCCAAGTTCTTCATAAGAACACTCCAGAAATTTTTGTGGATTGATTTAGAAAGAAGAAAAAAGTAAAGAAGCCCAATTTTAAAAGCCCATCATGTGAAGCACCATACATTTGTGTCATGCTTGTGACTTTTTTCTAGCTGATGTCATCCAAAGAAGACTTGGTCCAAGAACATGTGGCTTCATTTGCATGAAGCTAGGCCACCACCTTACATTGCATGAAAAAATGAAAGGAAGAGGTGGTTTTGGTTGGCTGAAAATTGGTGCAAGAAGTGGTCCTCCACTTCCTGTATTTGGCGCAAAAATAAGGAACCACACATGCTCCACTTTTTGCTCCATCTAAAGACACTTTCCAGCCACATGATGGTCCCCCCTTAGTATTATAAAAGGAAGGCAATCCTAGGCATAAAAAGCATCCTTCATTTGGCAAGAAAAAAAAAGATACAAGTAGTTTTGGAGCTTCTACTTTCCTTTTATTACATTCTCTTGTAAACTTTAGCATTTTTAGCTTTAGCTTTTTTGAAAATTCTTGGCTTGGGGATTTTCTCTTTTGATTTCCTTGAATTAAATCATGATGAATTATTTTCAAGTACTTGTTATTTTCTTTAAAGTTATGTCTTGCTAAATTTACAATCTAGGATGAGGGGGTTGAACTTGTTAATTATTTCCATGCTTATTTAGTTAAGTTTTTTTTTTTTCTGATTTATTCTTCTTCAATTTGGTTCATGAAACTTCACTATGTTAATTGACTGGCCATCCTTTAGTATAAATCCAAAATAGGAGAACGTTAAGTGACAACGTCGTTTACCTATACGAAAACATAAATCGGGCTTTAAAAACCGACCTAGAATCGGGCTAAATCGTGCTTTTTATTGGAGATTAAGTAGGTAAATTTCTTAATGCTCTTAGTTTATTTTAACAGTGGCAAATGGATAGTGGAAATAAATTAGGAAGGGATTTTACGGCGCTACGAGAGTAGGCTATCGATCTAGTTTAGATTTACCTGTTCTTTTAAAGGAGTTTATTTTCAGATTTAATATGAGATTTTACATAGGCAGGTTGTGTAGTGACAAAACATAGCTTGGTTGTGTTGCACGTAACTGCATGGAAGCTTTAGTAAGGAATTCCCCGAAGTCCTAGATATTTAATATTATTTATTTTAGTTGTTTCTATTTGCTTTAGCTTTCCGATCTAAATCATCAAACTCTTCACTTTTATTTATTTCTCTAGATAATCACAAGTCACACTGTTATTAGTACTTAGCAAAGAACCCTGTGAGACGACCTTGGTACTACAACAACCCTGTATACTTACAGGATGCTATTAAGTTTTTGGCGCCGTTGCCGGGGATCGGCATTAATATTGTTTAACTTTGTGATTAGGTTAATCTAGATTTTTATTATTCATTTTCGCTTTCACCCGTTTGGTTAGTTTGTTCGCTTTCTTCAAGTTTCTCTAGTGCATGAATACGAGAAGCTCGGGAGTGCCACCTGGAAAACAAGACCCTGAGATCAAAAGAATTTTTTGTTAGAACTCATGCTTCATTGTCTCATTTCAGGGTTTTGATAATGACAAACCAACCATAGCTCAATTGATGACAACCTTGAAGCAAAAAGAAACCAATCAAAGAAGCAAAAGTCTAAAGAGAAAGGAGCACAAGGATTGAAGCTACAAGGATGAAGAATTATAGGAACTATCTATAGGAACTCCTTGTAAATGGTAACTCAAAACTTTCAAGTTATTAGCTCAAAACAAAACAAAATTTACTCATGCATTTCATAGCATGCTTTCAGTCATAAAACTAATTTTTGAGTCCTAAACATCGATGTTCCCTGTCCAAACATCGATGTTATTTGCCTTCAAACAAATCAAACAATTGCCGTGGCTCAAGAACATCGATGTTGTGTCCAAAACATCAATGTTGTGTCCACAACATCGATGTTGTGATATTTGTTTTCAAAATGGTTTTGCCGCAGCATTTAAACATCGATGTTGCCTCCTCCAACATCGATGTTCTTAACAAATCAACTTCATCATATTTTTTGCGAAGCACCAAAACATCGATGTTGGGTTTGTGAACATCGATGTTGTCTATGAAAACATCGATGTTTATCAAACAAACATCGATTTTTTTAGTAGCCGTTGGCTCAATTATTCAAATCCAACGGACAAACATCAATGTTGTGACCCCCAACATCGATGTTGTGCCGTTGGAATCAAACAACTTTTTCCACCAAGCATGCTATCTTGTCTAAAAAGTTTCAGAACTTGTCCCCAACGACCATATGAGTTTTTGAAGATATAAATAGAGGCTTTAAACCTCTCTTTCAAAACATCAACTCTTCATACATTCAAGCATACATTGAAAAACATTCATACACTTTTATGAGCTAATACCTTTGGAATTTAAGAGTTGCCTTATAGTGCTTACATTGTTGCTCAACAACCACTCTTGAGAGAGTTTCTGCTTTGAGTGTTATATTCAGTTGCCATTCATTATTTTGGGAGGTTAGTTCCCATGCCGTAATTCATAGGGAGAGGTTCTTTCTTTCTGTGAGGAAAGTCTTGAAGTGTGGTACCTTCAAGCAAGTAAGGAGAGTTTCGTGTAACTCGAGCTCTAGGTCTGTAAACGGTTTGTTAAGCACCCGGAAGCTTAACTTAGATAGTTAAATCTCTGAGAGAGTCTCTCTGAGGACTAGATTAGCCACACAAGTTGTGTGTGTGAACCAGTATAAAATTTGGTGTATCCTTCATTCTTTCAATTCCGCAATTATTTCCTGAAAATTCTTGATTTTGTCCATAAAATGCTATTCACCCCCCCGCTAGCGTAGGGTACCTATTCTAGCAATTGGTAGCGGAGCCTAACTCTCTGAAAGACTTAACCGTTTGAGAGAAACTTTCCATGGCTTCTTCAAGTAATTATGCAGGACTCTTCGAAGGGCAATCAACCACTCTTCCACCGGTCTTTGATGGCACTAATTACAGCTACTGGAAGGAGAGGATGAGAATTTTCCTCCAATCCAACAATTATGCTCTTTGGCGAATCATGAAGATTGGAGAGAAAATTCCGACGAAGAAAGTTGGTGAAATCACAGTGCCAAAGACGGAGGAGGAGTATAACGCTGCAGAAATTACGATAGTTGAAAACAACGCCAAATCAATCAGCATGCTCTATTGTGCAGTAAACCCAGAAGATTACCGGAAAATCTCTTGCTGCACAACCGCAAAAGAAATGTGGGATAAGCTGGAGGTCACCTACGAAGGAACCGATCAAGTCCGAGAGGCCGAAATCGACTCCCTCACTGTAGATTACGAACTCTTTTGAATGAAGGAGAACGAGGGAATAGAGGAGATGTTAGAACGATTTTCTAAAATCGTAAACAACCTTCATGCTCTCAAGAAAGTCTACTCCGACAAGGACTTGGTCAGAAAAGTCCTTAGATGCCTCACTCCCGAATGGCGTTCTAAAGCCGACGCAATCTATGAAAACATTGGGACATCGAACACAACCATTGACCTTCTTAGAGGTAATCTTCTAACCTATGAAACTACTATTCTTAAACCCTCTTTGCAGGAACCAAAGAAGAAGAACGTAGCTCTCAAAGCTTCCACCTCCAAGACGCAAGAGCTCACTGAATCGGACTCTAGTGATGACGATCAAGAACTCGGACTTGTCACCCGTAAAATACATAAATTCATGAAGAAAGAATTTGAAAGGAAAGGAAGGAAGACGTCCGGTCCACCCAAGTGCTATGGATGTGGAAAGGTTGGGCACATCAAGCCTAAGTGCCCCAAGGCAAAGGGGGGAAAAGAAAAGAAGCCCTACAAGAAGCAAAGGGCATACATCTCTTGGGGAGGCGATTCCGGCGATGAATCATCCGATAGTGATGAAGAAGAAACGGCCAACCTATGTCTCATGGCACGAGAGGAAGAACCGGAAGAGGTAATTACTTCTCACCCAAGCGAAGATTATACTTTTGAAGAATTGCAAGATGCATTTAATGAGCTTTATGATAAATATATTTCGGCATCTAGAGCTAATAAGGGCTTAAAGAAACAACTTGAAACTCTAGAGAATGATATGGAGAAAGTGTCAAGTGAAAATGAAAAGCTTAAAGAGGAGAATAAGTTTTGCGGAAAGAGCAGTGCTAATAAACCAGAAAGTCCAATTAAGGAATGTGCATCATGCAAATCACTAAAGGAACAAATTGGAGAACTTGAAACAAAAACTAGGGAGTGTTCATCTTGTGAGACATTAAAAGAACAAGTTAATGAACTTGAAACAACACTAAAGAAATTTAACACCCCTCAAAAGAACTTGAATTCTCTCTTAGGTAATTTGCAATCAACCAAACATGGAGTAGGATTCAAAAATGAGTCTAAAAAGAAGAAAATTGAGACTAAGCCTAGGAAACCTACGGTTTAACCTAAGGAAAACAAGGTTAGTAAAATGCACAAACATAGGCAATATAGTAACTATTATCAACCTAGAAGGATGCACAATCCAAATGTCATTTGTCATTATTGCAATAGAATAGGACATATTGCTCCCGTTTGCTTTACTAGGCATAGGCATTGGGCGCAAGAAGAAGCTCATTACCGCTATGCTCCTAACACTCAAGGACCCAAGAAGATTTGGGTACCAAAATCTCATTGATTTGCTTTTGTAGGTATGCTTGAAGGCATCAAGTGTACTTTGGTACCTTGATAGCGGATGCTCCAAGCACATGACCGGAGAAGCATCCAAGTTCCTACAAATTAAGCCATCAAATGGAGGAAACGTTGTCTTTGGAGACAACAACAAAGGAAAGATCATCGGCATTGGCTCGGTTGGTAAAAATGAATCTTCCTCCATTGATAATGTTTTACTTGTTAAAGGTCTTAAACACAATCTCTTGAGCATAAGTCAATTATGTGACAAGGGAAATCGTGTGATTTTTGATTCCAAGTCATGCACTGTAGAACGTCTTAGTGATAATAAGATCATTCTACATGGTGATAGAATTGACAACATTTATATGGTTAACTTGGAAGAGTCTTCATCAGAGTTTTCAAAATGTCTAATGAGCAAAGAAGATGATATGTGGTTATGGCATCGTAGAATAGCTCACGTTAATATGAAGATGTTAAACAAATTGGTGACTCAAGACTTAGTGGTTGGTATTCCAAAGATTAAATTTGAGAAGGATTCTATATGTGATGCATGTCAAAAGGGGAAGCAAGTGAGAGCTTCGTTCAATTCCAAGAACGTTGTCTCAACATCTAGACCGCTTCAACTTTTGCACATGGATCTCTTTGGTCCCTCACAAACCAAAAGCTTTGGAGGTAACTATTATGTCTTTGTAATTGTTGATGATTACACAAGATACACTTGGACCTTGTTTCTTACACATAAAAGTGAAGTATTTAATGTTTTCAAGAGCTTTCTTAAGAAAGTTTAAAATGAAAAAGATTGTTCAATTGCTTGCATTAGAAGTGATCATGGAGGTGAATTCGAAAACAATCAATTTTCAACTTTTTGTGATAAACATGGCATTGAGCATGATTTCTCAGCCCCTCGGACACCACAACAGAATGGCGTTGTTGAACGCAAGAATCGGTGTCTTGAGGAAATGGCAAGAACAATGCTCAATGATGCTAAAATTCCTAAGTATTTCTGGGCTGATGCAGTGAGTACGGCTAGCTATGCGTTAAACCGAGCAATCATTAGGCCAATACTCATGAAAACGCCCTATGAATTATACAAGGGAAGAAAGCCTAACATTTCTCATTTACGAGTATTTGGATGCAAATGTTTTGTTCATAATAATGGGAAAGACAGTTTGGGAAAATTCGATGCAAAGTCTGATGAAGGCTTCTTTCTCGGTTATTCATTGCGCAGCAAAGCATATAGAGTCTTCAATAAACGCACTTTAAATGTTGAAGAATCCCCTCATGTTGTGTTTGCAGAAAATGATACTCGCTTGGCGAGAAAGGACTTTTGTGATGATCTTGTAGGTACACTTGAGAAGATATCCTTGGGCGACAAAGAAGAAGAATAGCCAAGTCACTCACCCAAAGACAGCTCAAACGCGGAAGAAACAACGGTTGATGTCAACCAAGAACTCCCTAGAGGATGGCGAGAATCGAAAGACCATCCTCTTGAAACGGTAATTGGTGATATCAACCGCGGTGTAAGTACTCGTAATTCCCTTAGAGATACTGTAAGTCACATGGCATTTGTTTCACAAATTGAGCCAACAACCATTTCTGAAGCAATTAATGATGAACATTGGACCTTGGCTATGCAAGAAGAGCTAAACCAATTCAAACGTAATGATGTTTGGAAATTGGTTCCAAGGCCTATTGATCATATAATAATTGGCACGAAATGGGTGTTTAGAAATAAATTAGATGAAAATGGCATAATAACTAGAAATAAAGCTAGGTTAGTAGCAAAAGGTTATAATCAAGAAGAGGGAATCGATTTTGAAGAAACATATGCACCGGTTGCACGATTAGAAGTCATTCGCTTATTGCTTGCATTTGCATCGTCAATGGACTTTAAGCTGTATCAAATGGATGTTAAAAGTGCATTTCTAAATGGCTTCATTCAAGAAGAAGTGTATGTTAATCAACCCCGAGGCTTTGAAGATCATGCATTTCCTGATCATGTCTTCAAACTTAAGAAAGCACTCTATGGTCTTTTGGACAATGGGTTCAAAAGGGGGAAGGTGGATACTACACTCTTTATTAAAAGTAAAAACAATGACATCCTCTTAGTACAAATTTATGTAGATGACATCATTTTCGGTGCTACTAACATATCCTTGTGCAAGGAATTCTCTGCTATGATGACCAGCGAATTTGAGATGTCCATGATGGGTGAATTGACTTTCTTTTTGGGACTGCAAGTCAAACAAATGAAGGAAGGCACATTCATCTCACAATCAAAGTATTGCAAGGAATTGCTTAAGCGCTTTAAAATAGACGGATCAAAGGAAATGGCCACACCCAAGAGCACTTCTGTACATCTAGACAAGGATGAGAAAGGTAAGGAAGTTGAGGTCAAAAAATATCGAGGTATGATCGGATCCCTTCTCTACTTAACTGCAAGTAGGCCGGACATTATGTTTAGCGTTTATTTATGTGCTAGGTATCAAGCATGCCCTAAAGAGTCTCATCTTAAGGCAATTAAAAGAATTCTGAAATACCTAATAGGCACAATTAATGTTGGACTATGGTATCCTAAAGGTTCTACACTTCAACTCATGGGCTATTCCGACTCAGACTTTGCAGGATGCAAACTAGATCGTAAGAGTACTAGTGGAACTTGTCACTTACTTGGCAGCTCCTTAGTTTCTTGGTTTAGTAAGAAACAAGCTAGTGTAGCATTATCCACCACCGAGGCAGAACACATTGCAGCTGGTAGTTGTTGTGCTCAAATCATTTGGATGAAACAACAATTAGAGGATTATGGTCTTAACATTAATCACATTCCTCTTGGGTGTGACAATACTAGTGCCATAAGTCTAACTAAAAATCCAATCTTACACTCAAGGACTAAACATATTGACATTAGACATCCTTTTATTAGAGATCATGTTCTCAAGGGAGACATAGCTATTGAATTTGTGGACACAAAATTTCAATTAGCAGACATTTTTACAAAACCTTTGGAGCAAGAGTCATTCTTTCGCATTCGTACTGAACTTGGCATTCTTGACTCTACAATAATCTAAATTCATGCATTCTTTCATCATAATTATCACACATACAAAGATCATAAAACCTGAATTTCTTCATTACAATCACACACACACGCTCACACCATTTCATAATATTTCATTACAATCACGCTTACAAACACACACACACACTTACATTATTTATATTACATTACAATCACACATATTTTTAAACATACATACCTATCATAATCTAGCTCCTAACGATTTGGTACAGCAGTTACAGAGAAGCTATTAGAGTCATTGACTATATTAACCCTCACACTATCATTCCATGCAAACCACATTCCACCCGAGTTATTTTGGCCAGAGATTTCAAACCGGTTCACTGATGGAAAACGGAGAGGGATGACCCCGTGGTTTTCGCCAGGTTGCCATAATGTCTCAGTGAGCAGAACCATGTTCGGCTTGTATTGGTTCTTTGGGTCTCTCAAGGTTCTTGCAAAGTCTTCAGAGCGCCTAGTGATTCCCCTGCAATTCCACACTAGCAGGCGAACCTTTGGCCACGTTGGTGGTAAGACAGGGGCCTGTGAAGCACTCTGAGCAGTCATTGAAAGACGATAGTAACTTCCTTGTTCTAAGGTTTGATGGGTAGACTCCATTTGAAAACTTTCAAGCCTTTTAGATATGAAGAACATGGTGGCATTGGCGGTACCATAGAAGGATGTTCTAAGTGGGCTTTGACTCTCAAGAAAAATTGACTCTTTCATGGGTGTGACAAAAAACCTAGAAGAGTAAAGCTCATCAACAAATACTAAGCGAGGGATTCTACCTAGCTCATTAGGCAGCTCCTCAGACGGCTCACTCACCATACTATGGGCTAATCAGTTTCTCCTGCCTAAGGCTGCACCCTCAACAAAAAAAGACAGTGGAAGGGGAAGGCATTCTTGCTTTTGATTTTTTTTACTAACTCTCTTTCAGAAATTAGCTTATAATTTTCTGTGTCTAATGAGCTCTATCGTCTGCCTATTTATAGAAACACAACTATATTGCTTCTTCTCTCAGAAGGTGACCCCTACCAATTTCTGAAATGTCCCGAGATTGTTTAGGAGGTGACCCCTACCCATCTTTGAAAAATGTTCAGCAGAAGGCCCCTCCAAACTGCTTCAATTTTCAAGAATCTTCTCTTTGAAAAACTTGTCAATTAGTTAAATTATTGCTCAATCAATGTCTGCAACCCTACAAATTTTTCCGATTATCAAAGATTTTTTTTTGACAATCGTGGTTTTAATTACATTATTGATTCATCACGGGATTTACTGTCTGATTAGCTGGGCATCAAAGGCAACCAAAGTCCAACTGACAAGACATTTTCTCGAGCCCGATGTACTTACGACAAGGAGACACCTCCTCATCCTGGCAGGATAGAAATCCAAGAAAATATTTCTTGGGGGCAGAGGCTTTCTTACTACCCTTAAAATTGTCACACATGGTTTTATCTTACTAAAGCTCGTGTATTATCTTTGCTAACTCGAGCACCCGAGGCTCTACTAACTCTGTTTTGCAGGTACACCTCAATTCGGATCACAAGCGAGGATGAACAAAAGGACTTAACTAAGCAAAACAGAGCCAACATCGATGTTGCCCAACATAACATCGATGTTGGATGCAATTCACAATTGACCGAATGTTCAAAACGTCAATGTTGCGTATCACAACATCGATGTTCAGGTAAGTCTTCAAAACTCTCACTACAACATCGATGTTTAGTCATCCAACATCGATATTTGCACTATTTCACTTAATTTCTCTAAATTTCTGAAGGTCCAAAACATCGATGTTTTGAGTACCAACATCGATGTTTGACCATTTTGATGAAAATCAATTCGGTCGAACGCAAAAAACATCGATGTTTGAGTAGATGTTGCATCGCGGGCATGTTTTCTCTTTTTTCGGCCGAGTGCATAAAACATCGATGTTCCCTCTAAAACATCGATGTTGTACCGTTGCAGTTCAAAAAAATATAGCCGTTGAGCCATCTCAACATCGATGTTTTGGGTCAGAACATCGATGTTCTGCCGTTGTTTTTAAAAAAAAAATAGCCGTTTGAGGCCTCTAACGGCTACTTTTTGAACCCCTCCATATATATACTCATCTCCTCTTCTCATCTCCACCTACTCCTCTGCTCACAAGTTTCCTATTCTTTAATCATGGTTGGTGGAAAGAAAAGTTCCAAAGGAAAAGACCCTTTGCAAGAGCACCCATCCAAAAGAAGAAGCTCCTCAAGCTCTGTCCGTCAATATTTCGTGGAGGGTTCAAACATTTGGTTCACTTCCCGGAATCAACTCAACCATTACCTATCCTTTTTCGCCAAACGATCCATTGCACCACCACGGTACCTCCCCGAAGACTACCCTCAAGAAAAACAATACACAAATCTTCCAAGACTTCTTCAAGAGTCTCACCTTTGGGAGTTTGTTACCCATACGAGGCATGAGTTTAATGTCGATTTCATCCGAGCCTTCTACTCAAGTCTCACCCGAGAAGGAGATGTCCTATCTGCACAAGTAAATGGGAAGACTATTCAGATCACCTTGGAGCAGTTCGGGACCATTGCCAAATTGCCATTCCAAGGTCACGACATCTCTGGCTATGGGGGTGATCATTTTCTCACTAACTATGAAATCCCTCTTCTTGTTGAGCTTGGCTTCACGGAGGTGAAGAAAAATCGTTCCGGTCGACCCACAATTCACTCAATCAATCCGGAGTACAGGGTCCTTTTCTATCTTGTCACTCGGGTGATCAAACCAAGAGCCGGGAGTCACACAACTCTGACCACTGAAGATGAGAAAGTTATTCACGCGATCCTTCACGGTGCACCCATTAATTGGGCACGATTCGTGCTCAGGCACATGGCGGAACATGCGACCAACGACCATCCTCTGCCCTATGCTTTCTTGGTCACCAACATTTTGATGAGTGCAGGTATCAATCCGCTGGTAGGAATTCTAACCACAGAAGTCAAGTTATGGGCAATTTCTGATGCAACCTTCCGAGCTCGACAAGCAGCTGAGGGTGCTCACCGACCTGCCCAAGAAGCCGAACAACAGGCAGCTGCACAACAAGCAGATGAACCTCAAGCAGCGCGTCTTCTTGCACTTCCAGCTCCTGACCAAGCTCCTGTCGTCACCCTTGAAACAATTGCTGCCTCTCTCCACCATCTTCAATCATATGTCCATGGCCTGGGACGATCCATTGAGCGGATTGACACAGAAGTGCAACGACAAGGACATGATCTTCGGTCATATTTTGCTCATGTCAATTACGCTCCTCCACCGTATCACACATCATTTCAAGACCTCCATTTTGATGCTGAAGATGATAATGATGATGAGGACTACACACCTATGGAAGAGGATGATGAAGAAGAAGAAGATGATGGTGATAATGAAGCAACTGATGATGACCATGATGATGATAATAATGGGACCTAGACCCCATTTTCTAAACTTTTATTTTCTTGCTATCTTTATATTTATTTTTCCAATTCAATAAAATGCTACTTATTGCCAATTCTTTTTGCTAATGACAAAAGGGGGAAGATGATAAGAAGAAGTATATGCACCAAGTTAGGGAGAATTAACATATGAAATTAACATATGCACCAAGTTAGGGGGAATCAACCTCACTTATAAATTCATAAAACTTGGCATATACTTCTATATGTTTGTCATTATCAAAAAGGGGGAAATTGTTAGAACTCATGCTTCATTGTCTCATTTCAGGGTATTGATAATGACAAACCAACCATAGCTCAATTGATGACAACCTTGAAGCAAAAAGAAACCAATCAAAGAAGCAAAAGTCTAAAGAGAAAGGAGCACAAGGATTGAAGCAACAAGGATGAAGAATTATAGGAACTATCTATAGGAACTCCTTGTAAATGGTAACTCAAAACTTTCATGTTATTAGCTCAAAACAAAACAAAATTTACTCATGCATTTCATAGCATGCTTTCAGTCATAAAATTGATTTTTGAGTCCTAAACATCGATGTTCCCTGTCCAAACATCGACGTTATTTACCTTCAAACAAATCAAACAATTGTCGTGGCTCAAGAACATCGATGTTGTGTCCAAAACGTCGATGTTGCGTCCACAACATCGATGTTGGCTTACACAACATCGATGTTATGATATTTGTTTTCAAAATGGTTTTGCCGCAGCATTTAAACATCGATGTTGCCTCCTCCAACATCAGTGTTCTTAAAAAATCAACTTCATCATATTTTTTTGCGAAGCACCAAAACATCGATGTTGGGTTTGTGAACATCGATGTTGTCTATGAAAACATCGATGTTTATCAAACAAACATCGATGTTTTAGTAGCCGTTGGCTCAATTATTCAAATCCAACGGACAAACATCGATGTTGTGACCCCAACATCGATGTTGTGCCATTGGAATTAAACAACTTTTTCCACCAAGCATGCTATCTTGTCTAAAAGGTTTTAGAACTTGTCCCCAACGACCATATGAGTTTTTGAAGCTATAAATAGAGGCTTTAAACCTCTCTTTCAAAACATCAACTCTTCATACATTCAAGCATACATTGAAAAACATTCATGCACTTTTATGAGCTAATACCTTTGGAATTTAAGAGTTGCCTTATAGTGCTTACATTGTTGCTCAATAACCACTCTTGAGAGAGTTTCTGCTTTGAGTGTTATATTCAGTTGCCATTCATTATTTTGGGAGGTTAGTTTCCGTGCTGTAATTCATAGGGAGAGGTTCTTTCTTTCTGTTAGGAAAGTCTTGAAGTGTGGTACCTTCAAACAAGTAAGGAGAGTTTCGTGTGACTCGAGCTCTAGGTCTGTAAACGATTTGTTAAGCACCCGGAAGCTTAACTTAGATAGTTAAATCTCTGAGAGAGTCTCTCGGAGGACTGGATTAGCCACACAAGTTGTGTGTGTGAACGAGTATAAAATTTGGTGTATCCTTCATTCTTTCAATTCCGCAATTATTTCCTGAAAATTCTTGATTTTGTCCATAAAATGCTATTCACCCCCCTCTAGCGTAGGGAACCTATTCTAACACTTTTTGGAGGCGTATCCGTGAGCAAAAGCTTGAGAAGAAATCGGAAGATGACACTACGTCCGAAGAAAAAATGGCAGAACATAATGGGCTCATCGTCGAGGAGATTGAGGGAGTCCAATACGGACCTCGGCATAGACCAGTCCGGGGATTTCTCTATCCCTGACTCGACTCTTGCACAGTCCAATGTGGTTCGGCCAGCTGTGCAAGCAAATAACTTTGAGCTAAAGCCGACCCATATCAAGATGGTCCAGCAAGATCCTTTTAGGGGCTCCTCCACTGAAGACTCAAATCAGCATCTACAAGATTTCCTGGAAACCATTAAAGTAAATGGAGCCTCCGAAGATGCTATCAAACTGCGCCTTTTTCCTTTTTCACTAAAAAACAAGGCAAAGGCCATGTCCTACTATTCAACTCCAAACTCAAGCTTTTCCGTTGAAAGCTTCGGTCACGATGGTCGGGACCTTTTGAGGTAATCAGAGTTTACCAGTCTGGCGCCGTTGAAATTCAGAGCAAAGACGACGGTACTTTCACAATGAATGGAAGACGTCTCAAGTTGTACATTCCCGAAGAGCCTATCGAACAAGAGGTAGTGCTACCGTTCGCAGACATGCCTTCTGTATGACGAGCTTCAAGTCCAGCTACATGATGTTAAAGAAGTGTTGCGTGGGAGACGACTCACGATTATTTCCAATTTTCAGCAAATAAAGAAAGCAACAAGTTTGGGGTGAAATTCCTCTTTACCTCACTTGTGCTTCATGAAACAGCAAATAAAACAAGGACACGTGCGGCCAAGAAACGAAGCGACAGTTCGAGGGAGTACAATGTGTCTGTGCCTTCACTTCGTATATTAATATCTAACAAGATATTAAATATGTGATGTGAAGGATCAAGTCAAACCAACACTTCCAAATTATTTTTATATATGTTGTAGTCCAACTATTTGGCACATTGATCAAGGAGGATATATTCTTCAAGAAGAATTGCAACTGAGTTTGAGATGGGGACCACACGAGCTGCAATATCAAGAGGAGCGCGTGTCATTGGAAGATATTAATATTTTTGCAGCACTGTGACACGTTAAACGAAGAAGACAGGCAAATGATTTGTGAGTAATATAATATATATATTATATTCACCACTACTAGAAAACTGTTTTGGCACGTCAATCTCAATAAAGCACAGATGGGGCACATATACCGGAACGGGATAACAATTGATATTATTTATCTAAAATATATATATGCCTTTGCATTTATGTATATATTTAATATACAATTCCCAAGAAGAGAATGGCTTGCAACCGTTTTGTTTTCTTGTTTTTTTGGGTAGATTAGTTTTGTTAGGCAACTCATGATAATTCATAGAAGCTACAACAATCATTTTTTTTAAGTGGATCTAGAAGCTTTTATCTCTTTATTGTAGGATCGCCCCTTTTTCCTCTCATCGTTCATCAACTCTTTGATGAACAACCGTTTGGGACTTGTGGAGCTTCAGTATGCCTGTATTCCTTTGGATCTTATTTCATTGAGAAATAGTTTAAGTCTCAATTTCTATATTCACGCAGTAGGTTTTACTACTATAGAGTTTCTGGCTTTACATCTTGTAATAGATTTTAAGGCTTTTATATTTCTCTTGTTCGATGTGTTGATGTATTTCTATGTAACACTTTCAGATCTATGAAGGAATCTACCTCTGTTTATCAAAAAAAAGAAAAAAAGAAGTAGTGGGGCATTATCATCACGTGAACATTAATATATATACAAATATATCTAATATCTATTATACTGTATAATACTAGAGTCCTCACAGGTGCTCTGCTATTTCGATACCTATGATCTTGAGAATGTAACATTTGGCACAATTGATGTGTGCTGTGAGTCCTGCAAGTGCACAAGATTGTTGTAGTACTATCAAGGTCGTATCCACAGGGACTGGATTGAGTCTGTTACTCCTTACTTTAGACGAATTAGGCTCGAGACAATTAAACAAAAATGGATTATGGGGTGAGTGCAAATCGAAATTAAATTAAGCAAGAGAATAAAAAGTAATAGTAATTTTGAAGTGGGTAGGGATCAGGATTGATGAAATCTTAGGTATCCAGGGATTCACATGTCTTGCCTTTATGCTCTAAATTGCTCAACAGCACCTTCACAGGCTGGACCTGTGTGAGGCCCTGTGTTTAATAAGATGTCTCGAAGGGGCTCCCAACCTAATGTACTACCAACGGCTTTCGATCTTATTGATAGTTCCCTAAGCTTCCATCTACCCCCTGTCAGACGTCCACTTAGAGGTGAAGCTCGGTGTTGGTGCCAATTACCCACAGTCTCTCTGTTAGCACCACACTTCTGGGATCGAGTCCTCGGGCCTTGGCCTGGACTTTTGACCTTGCCCTTCCCCCGACCTATGATGGTGAACTAGACTCTTGAAGGGAGTCTGAACCTGAACTCGTTAAAGGGAGCTCTGACCTCTAGGTGTTTGCTGAATATGACTTGATTTCTTTATTCATAGTAGGATCCTTTAAATAGGACTTTGAGTAGTACAGGAATAGAAGTACATCCTTACTCTAATAGCAAATATTAAAGATAGAATCATAGTCTAATTGGAAAGCATTAAAAGACATAATCAAAGGGATAATAGCAGATCTTTAGTGGACCAGCTTGTTGTCTAATAGGAAATATAAAGTTGACTTCAGGATAACTAAGGAAAGAAGGATAATGATGATTGCCAAGAATCAATGATAACATTGTGATTGCTGAATCAGTGTCCTTGAATTGTGGATGAAATTGATGACCTGAATCAGTGTGGACGCCTAGCATAATTCCTGCCTATGGAAGCGTCCATAACATCTCCCCCGTCCTGGGGAAAGAGCTTGTCCTCAAGCTCGAAATCTGGGTAGGTTTGCTGGAAATTTGCCATGTCTTCCCAGGTTGCGTCTGCATCTGATTGACCCTGCCACTGGACCAACAAGTCATAATTGCCACGATTGAGGCGAGTGCGGAGGATCACAGCAGGGGTAAGAACTGCTCTGCCATCATTAGTTGGGGGCAACATAGGTGCTGTCAAGGGTGGCTCACCTCGGTATTCTTTCAACAAAGAAACATGGAACACATTGTGCAGCTTAGTGTCAGGTGGAAGCTTCAGCTCATAAGCCACTGTACCAATGCGCTGAACGATAGGAAAGGGGCCACAGTATTTTGGGGACAGCTTGCACCGCATGGTACCCATAGTCTGTGGGCGGGAGTGTTTCAAGCGAAGCCATACAAGTTGGCCAGGGTCAAATGCAACATCACGGTGACCACGATCATAGGACTCCTTCATTTTCTGTTGAGCAGTGAGGAGGCGACCCCGGATATCATGCAGGGCAACATCACGATCCAGCAAGGTAGAATCTACTGCTTCTACCCGAGTTGAACCTGCCACATAAGATAATAAGCGAGGAGGGTCACGACCATACAGTACCCGAAAGGGTGTGGTTTTGAGGGCAGTGTGAAAGGAGGTGTTATAACAATATTCAGCCCATGCAACCCATGACACCCATTAGGTAGGGAAGTCGCCAACAAAGCAACGCAGATACATTTCCACTGTTTGGTTGACCACCTCTGTTTGACCGTCTGTTTGGGGGTGATAGGCAGTAGAAAATTGCAGCTTTGTGCCATTCAGACGAAACAACTCTCGCCAAAAGTTGCTTGTAAACACCACATCCCTATCACAAGTGATGGTTTCTGGAATGCCATGCAATCGAACAATATGCTCAAAAAAGACTTGAGCAACTCTGGCAGCACTATATGGATGTGCAAGGGGAAGAAAATGTGCATACTTGAAAAACCGATCAACAACAACGAACAACACTGTCTTACTGCAAGACTTGGGCAATCCATCAATAAAGTCCATGGAGATGTCAGTGTTAGTGTAATATGCCCAAAAGCCAATCATGGATGATTATTTGTAGTCATGTATACACATTAAGGTTATTCCAATAAGTATTGTTTATGAGATAAACGCTTGCACATACTTATAACCCTAGAATATTTCATATTCTTAAATGTCCCTAGTCGATTATTATTACGGATGGGTTGTAATAATAAATTAAGACTAGCGTATATTGAGAATTGCATGTGTGATATGAATTCTACATACGGGTACAAGTTGGAGAACTTGTGGACTGGACCGACCCACATAAGAACCCTACATGGAACGTTATATGTATGTCATTAGTGGTTCTTATAGATGTAATTGTCCTCCGACCTGAGATCATCAAGGTTCCCAACATATGAGTCATGTACTTTGATATTATTCCTAGTCATCCGTAACTGGGTGGACATAAGGGTAATCATTGGGTATATGATGATTATGTAGTGGGTTTTGATGAGTCAAGAGGGGATTCGTCCGACCTATATAACGGGTATATTATCTGATGGTTTCTTGATAGAGTCGAACTGTAAATGCACGGTCGTGCTCGGATTATGATATGGTGATATCATTGGTATCCGTTTTACACAGTTAACTCGAGGATCAAGAAACCGAGATTAAACATATACGAGATTGACATATTCCATGTCTCGGTTTAATCTGATAATGGGACGAAGGGACGATGACATGTTTCGAGGCATAGAGAATCAGTATTGATCTTGTCGTTCGGGTAGCAATGATGTGTTGCTAGACGCCGCTCTTTGCCTATAATTGTAAAATGAGATTTTATAATTATTGCCGGATGTTACAAGTGCCTACAGGGTCACACACATAGAACCGTTGGTTCGAGCAGTTGGTTGAACCGTGGTTGGACCATGGTTGGACCGGGTGTGGTTGGACCGTGGTTGAACCGTGGTTGAACCAGGGTCGGTTTTGGCATAATTATTAGCTGAATAATTGACCAGACATTAGTGCTTTGGTAGTGTGTTATCATATTGTCCATTAGTGGAGACAAGGTAATGATGGTCATTACCTTTGGGGCCTAGTGTTGGCCATTAGTGCTTATTCTAAGCATAATGGTTGAGTGTGTTGGGATTTTTTGGTGTGTAATCTGATCACTCCTCTCCCTCCCCTCTTTCACCACATTTTGCAGAGCTCAAAACACACCTCCTCTTCTCTTCTCCATCCTCTTTGTGAAAGAAAGAAGAAGAACCAAAACACCCAAAACACACAGCCCCGGTTTACTCTTGCTAACACATCAGTCCGGGGAGCTCGTTCTTGGATTCGTGTGACGATTCCGGGAAGGTCACGGTTCGTGTGGATACCATAGAGGAGCCAGGCCGTTGTCTTGCTCTCACTGATTCCATACACGAGTTAGGTGAAAGACCCTAATCTTCCAGGTATGTAAATTTTGTTATACGGTTTATGCATGCTTCACTTGGTTCTTGGTTAGTTTCCGTACTTCCGCTGTGCATTTTATGTTCTATATGAAGTGTCATGTAGATTACGGAAACTTACAGTGGTAGCGGAGCCTTCTTGTGAAGCTCTAAACCGTATAAATGATGCATATGAGATATGATCATCTTAGCATGTGTAGGAATCGTTTTGTGTATGAGATATGCTAAATGGTTTTGAACATGATGTGTTTGTGTATTATCAAATGATATGCTGACTTTGTTTTGGTATATGTGATTTGCCATCCAATTATATGCATATGTTTGATATGTTTTTGAGTAAATATACATGATATGTTTTATGTGATAGAGCATGATCATGTCATATTGTATTCAGTTATATATATGTGATATATATGTTGTTAAGGTTGTTTTGTCAAAAGTGTTTTGACAACAAGCACTTGATTGGTATGAGATATCAATCAAGATGTTTATGGCAGTAGGTCGAAGGGTTCAACTCAGAAAAACCGAGTGCCGGTTTGTGTATCGAACGATTGTCGTTCAAGCAAGTTTAGGCCATAACATCGATGTTGGTCACATGAAGATTGGCCTTGGGCGAATCTCCACAACATCGATGTTGTGTGACCAACATCGATGTTTTCATGCAAACACTCAACAACATCGATGTTTAAGTGTTAAACATCGATGTTATTTGAGCTCGGCCAAATTGGTTTGAGTTCCAGAGCTCCAACAACATCGATGTTTAAGTCCCAACATCGATGTTCTTGAGTTCCAGAACCTAAACATCGATGTTTAAATGTTAAACATCGATGTTATAATGCTACTGCCAAATCTTGAACTTTCAAGTACTCAAAACATCGATGTTTAAGTGTTCAACATCGATGTTCTTGAGCTACTGCCAAATAGTTTGGAGTTCAAGCACTAAAACATCGATGTTTGATTGTCAACATCGATGTTCTAAGGGCTCGCAAACCTCCAACATCGATGTTTGATGGTCAACATCGATGTTCTGAGGGTTCGGCAACCTCCAACATCGATGTTTGAGTGTCAACATCGATGTTTTGTGGATTCGCAAACTTCAAACATCGATGTTGAAGGGTTCAACATCGATGTTGTGAAGACCAGTGAGTTCAACAGCAAATTCGGGGCAGATGGAGGCCGAATTGGTGTCTAGCCTGAACAGCAAACTTGTAGCTCTACTTCTTAGCTTTCCAGAGACACCAATTTTGCACAAATCTGAGCTCTATAGCTCTGGATATGGCCGAAATACTAAGTGTTGCCAAGTAGTTGGGAGAATCAGATTCTCAAAAACATTGATGTACAAGTTAGACATCGATATTCACATGTATTTGGTTTCCAAATTTACATGACATCAATGTATGATTTATCAAGAACAAGCATTTGATGTATTGGAATTATATGTTGATGAAATATTAAGTTCTTAGTTGCCTTCCATGATAAGCACTCATCATGCCTAAGATTGACAATTGGTAGATTTTTGCCAAAGCAAGGTGCCATTGTTTATCCTAGGAAGATGCGAGTGGATAATTGTAATATCTCGACTGTTTATTGTGGGTGTGGACTTAACTAGGTTATCTTAATAGGATTAAGGACCTAGAGGCAAGGGTTGAGCAATGTCTATAAGATAGACTTGGACAAGGTGTTGTTCACTCAACTATCCAAGAGTTACATAGAGATGTAATTGACAAGAGTTGTCTACCTAAATAGCTATGATTTAGGTGATCAGCCAAAGCTGACTTATGTTGTAGTGAAATATGGATCTTGGCCTACTTATATAATTGTCTTGATTTATGTAGTAGGAGCCCATTTAATAGAATTCCTTATTAAATGATTTGTATGCATGACTATTATTTGTGTGAGTTGATCATTGTTGTAGAATTACCATGGCACAAAACACTAGCACTTTATTATTGCGATTCGTCCTTGAATAGGACAAGCTGAATAGGAATAGTTTCCTAGAGTGGCATCACATTTTGAGGATAGTCTTCAAACAAGAAAAATTTGTATGTCCTTGAAGGGCCTACTTTTAATGAATTGGCGCCTAATGCTTCTAGGGGCAGAAGTAGATGCTTGTGAGAAGCATGTTGATGAAGTATTGGATGTTGCATGCCTTATGCTAATTGCCATGGACTCTGAGCTTCAGAAGCAAGATGAGAACATGTGGGCGTTCGATATGATCGAACACCTGAAATTGCTCTGAGGAGAGCAAGTAAGGCATGAGAGGTACGAGACCTCTAAGGCATTGTTCCAATGCAAGATGGCTAAGTTATCACCCGTTAGATCTCATGTGCTCAAGATGATTAGATACATTGAGAGCCTTAGGGGTCTTGGTTTCCTTTGAAAAGGAAAGGGGTAAAGCAAAGTTTGACAAGAAGAAGAAATGTACCAAATGGTTTGGTGAATGTGCATCTTCTTATTCTCATGTGCTGAAACCCAAGGGTGGTGTTGCAAAGGTAGGAAATTGTTTCCGTTGCAACAAACCAGGCCATTAGAAACGCAACTGCCCTGTTTACCTTGAAGAGGTAAAGAAGCAAAAGGGAAGTGAGACTTCCACTTCAGGTATTTTGTTATAGAGGCTTATATCTCTACCTCTGCCTCATGCGTATTAGATACCAAATGTGGTTCTCACATTTGTAGAAATGTGTAGGAACTGAGAAAGAGTGGGAGATTGGCTAAGGATGAGATAGACCTATGCCTCGGAATTGGAGCAAGAGCTGCTACATTAGCCGTAGGGACTTTCTATCTATTCTTACCTAGCATTTTGGTTTTAGAACTATACAATTGCTATTATGTACCTACCATAAGCAGGAATTTGATTTCTGTGTCTTGTATGAACAAGAAAAGTTTCATTGAGAATAAAGAACAATTGTTGTTCTATTTATTTCAATGAAATTGATTATGATGGTGCATTTTAAACGATGGTTTGTATGTTCTAAACCTAGTAACGCCTATTTATAACATTAATACGAAAAGAAGGTTAGATTACATGATTCTAGTGAAACCTATCTCTGGCATAGTCGTTTGGCCCATATAAAAAAGACTCGTATTCCTAAACTCCATAAAGTTGGATTTTTAGACTCATTTGATTTTGAATCATATGAGACATATGAGTCATGTTTGTTAGGCAAAATGACTAAGGCTTCCTTTACGGGTAAAGGTGAAGAGCCTAGGACTTGCTAGGTCTAATACATACTGATGTATGCGGACCAATGTCTACACAGGCTAGAGATGGTTTTCAATACTTCATTA
>JAKUCV010000319.1:35491-99913 GCA_028386065.3 Turnera subulata | reverse complement strand
GAACTGTAAATGCACGGCCGTGCTCGGATTATGATATGGTGATATCATTGGTATCCGTTTTACACAGTTAACTCGAGGATCAAGAAACCGAGATTAAACATATACGAGATTGACATATTCCATGTCTCGGTTTAATCTGATAATGGGACGAAGGGACGATGACATGTTTCGAGGCATAGAGAATCAGTATTGATCTTGTCGTTCGGGTAGCAATGATGTGTTGCTAGACGCCGCTCTTTGCTTATAATTGTAAAATGAGATTTTACAATTATTTCTGGATGTTACAAGTGCCTACAGGGTCACACACATAGAACCGTTGATTCAAGCAATTGGTTGAACAGTGGTTGGACCATGGTTGGACCGGGTATGGTTGGACCGTGGTTGAACCGGGTGTGGTTGGACCGTGGTTGGACCATGGTTGTACCAGGGTCAGTTTTGGCATAATTATTAGCTGAATAATTGACCAGACATTAGTTCTTTGGTAGTGTGTTATCATATTGTCCATTAGTGGAGACAAAGTAATGATGGTCATTACCTTTGGGGCCTAGTGTTGGCCATTAGTGCTTATTCTAAGCATAATGGTTGAGTGTGTTGGGATTTTTTGGTGTGTGATCTGATCACTCCTCTCCCTCCCCTCTTTCACCACGTTTTGCAGAGCTCAAAACACACCTCCTCTTCTCTTCTTCATCCTCTTTGTGAAAGAAAGAAGAAGAACCAAAACACCCAAAACACACAGCCCCGGTTTACTTTTGCTAGCACATCAGTCCGGGGAGCTCGTTCTTGGATTCATGTGATGATTCTGGGAAGGTCACCATTCGTGTGGATACCGTAGAGGAGCTAGGCCGTTGTCTTGCTCTCACTGATTCCATACACGAGTTAGGTGAAAGACCCTAATCTTCCAGGTATGTAAATTTTGTTATACGGTTTATGCATGCTTCAGTTGGTTCTTGGTTAGTTTCCGTACTTCCGCTGTGCATTTTATGTTCTATATGAAGTGTCATGTAGATTACGGAAACTTACAGTCAGCCCATACTTGTGTGGGTAACTGTAAAGGCTGTAATAATCCCGCTGGACTGAGATGCTCACTTTTATTTTTCTGACAAGTAGGACAAGCTGAAACATAGGCAGCAACAACCTTCTTCATCCCCTTCCAATAGAAGTCTTGTTTAAGACGGTGGTGTGTTTTTTGTTGCCCTTCATGGGTGCTGTCATGGAAAAGAGACAAGATAGTGGAGAAAAGTTTCGAATCAGCTGGTAGATAAATGCGCCCTTTGCGGACCAAGAGACCTCCATGGCGAGTCCATTCTTTACCCAAGCTACCAGCTGCAAACTGGGCAAGCAATTCCTGGTAGTCATTGTGGGCATTGGCCTCCTCTTGAACAGCATCCAGAATTAATGCTCGTGGCTGACTAATTGTTGCAAGGGCCAGAGATGTGTGATCCTGGCGGGATAGCGCATCAGCTGCCTTGTTCAACATACCAGCGCGATATTCAATGCTAAAGTCGAACCCCATCAGTTTGCTAAGCCAGTGCAGTTGTGGTGGTGTAGTTAATCGCTGGTCCAACAGGTATTTCAGGCTATAATGATCAGTGCGAACCAAAAATGGTCGTCCCCATAGGTAGGGCCTCCAATGTTGAACTGCCTTTGCCAATCCAATGAGTTCCCGTTCATATGCAGCAAGTTTTTGATGTCGGGCAGCCAATTGACGGCTGAAAAATGCTATTGGATGTCCCCTTTGTTGCAAGACAGCCCCAATGCCACCACCAGAAGCATCACATTCGACAATGAACTGCTGGGTAAAATCAGGAAGTTGCAAAATTGGTGCTGCAGAAAGAGCAGCTTTCATTTGTGCAAAGGCTGAAAGTGCTTCCGGTGTCCACTGAAAGGCATCCTTCTTGAGCATGCTGGTGAGGGGGGCAGTAAGTTGGCCATGATTGCGGATAAATTTTCTGTAGTAGCCAGCAAGGCCAAGGAACCCACGCAAGGAGCTAAGTGTTTGAGGCTGCGGCCATGCTAAAACTGCCTGTACCTTGCTTGTATCAACAAAGACACCAGTTGCTGATATCACATGGCCGAAGTATGCCACCTGGGAAGAGCCGAATGCACACTTTGACCTCTTCAAGTACAAGTGATGGGCACGGAGGAGTTCAAATACAAGTCGCACATGGTGTTGGTGGTCCTCCCATGTTCTACTGAAGATAAGAATATCGTCAAAGAACACTAATACATATTGACGCAAATAAGTATGGAATACCCATTCATAAGGGCTTGGAAGGTGGATGGTGCATTTGTTAAGCCGGAGGGCATAACCAGAAATTCAAAGTGCCCATGGTGTGTGCGGAAAGCAGTTTTCTCTATATCGGCTGGATGCATGCGCACTTGATGATAACCGGAGCGCAAGTCTAGCTTGGTGAAATAATGAGCACCATGCAACTCATCCAACAATTCTTCCACCTCCGGGATAGGAAATTTGTCCTTCACAATATGTGAATTTAATTCTCGATAATCAATGCAAAACCGCTAGGAGCCATCTGGTTTAGAAACCAATAATACAGGTGAAGAAAATGGGGATTTGCTGGGACGGATGAGACCCTGCTGTAACATCTGGGTGCATTGTTTCTCAATCTCATCTTTTTGAAGATGTGGATACCGATAAGGTCTAACAACCACAGGGGCTGAACCTGGTAACAAGGTGATGCGATGGTCGCATTGGCACAGTGGAGGCAAGCCTTGTGGTTCTTGAAATATATCCTCGAATGTCTGCAGCAAGTTGTTCAATTGGGCTGCAGCAGACACGGGGTCTCCTACCACCATGAGAGTATGGCCATAATGAACTTGCTGCCCCCTTGAATAAAATTGGCCTATTTGCCAACTAGAAATGCATGGTGAGTGCAGAAAAGTCCCAAGTAATAGGCCCCAAAGTTTGAAGCCATTTAATACGAACCATATCAAAACCAGCCAATGGAATGACAGAAAATTCTGCAATAAAATAGTTCTCATCAATGGAGAAAAGGACACGATCACATACCCCCAAACTTTGGACTTGGTCACCATTGGCTACTGCTACCCGCGCACGAGGAAGGGTGCGAAGTTGTAGTGCCAATCTTGTTGCTGCCACTACACTGATGAAGTTATGGGTGCTGCCTGAATCCACTAATCCCAAGAGGATGTTGTTACGGACGTGGACAACAAGTTGCAAGGTATTGGTAGAAGTTTGGCCCGTTATTGCATGTAAGGATATTTCGGGGTCTGGAGTTTCTGGTTCCTCCTCTTCTTCATCAGAAATAGCATCAAACTCCAGCCAAAAACGCTTTTTACACTGATGTTTTGCCGTGTATGGTTCGTCACAATTGAAACACAACCCTTTTGCACGCCTCTCAGCCTTCTCTGCTCTAGTCAGCCGCTTAATGAACGAGGGAGCAGTGGAAGAGGATGACATCGGGGAAGAGGAACTGGGTTGCTGGTTGCTAACACCACCCAAAGGAGTAGAGAATGGTCGTGTACCTTGCCATGGGGGCCTGCGAGTGTTGCTCGACCTCCATATTTTTTGTTTCTGCTCAAAGGATCTTGCTAAACTCATGGCTGTAGCGAGATTTATAGGTTTGCTCATTCGAACATCCAAGCGGATGCTTTCTTCCAAGCCAGCCACAAAGAGACCCACATGTTGAGTTACTAAAACAAAAGCACGGGCACGCGCCAACCTCTCCTGGAATTGTCGTTGATAAAGCTCAACTGAGCCATCCTGTTTGAGGGTAACTAGGTCACCAAGGGGAACACTGCTTTGCGGAGGTCCAAAACATAGTGTACATAGGCTCTGAAACTCGGCCCAATCAATGCTCTCCTTTTCACTCTGCAGTTGGTAGTACCACAGTTGAGCCTCTCCCAAAAGGTGGAAGCCCGCCAAATCCACTTTGTCAGCTTCAGCAGTTCGCTGGTTGCAAAAAAACTGAGTGCATCTATATAGCCAAACCAAGGGATCATCGCTGCCATCAAAGGTTGGAAATTCCAACTTGGAAAAGCGAGGAACTGTACCTGATTGACCAGCACCTTCTCGTACTAGTGAAGGTTGGGATTCACGGCATTCGCCATGGGTAGGAACAGTATCTTGTGTTGGGGGTGGTGGGGCAGAACTACTGCTCGCATTATTCTGGCGTGACAGCACAGTGAGCAGCTCCTGGAACTATTGGCCCAGCTGCCGCATCTGGTTTTCAAGTGCAGACATGCGGTTGTCTGTAGTTGCCTGGTTTTCATCACCCATATCGTCCTTGTCCGCTACCACGTTGTTAGCACCACACTTTTGGGATCGAGTCCTCGGGCCTTGGCCTGGACTTTTGACCTTGCCCTTCCCCCGACCTATGGTGGTGAACCAGACTCATGAAGGGAGTCTGAACCTGAACTCGTTAAAGGGAGCTCTGACCTCTAGGTGTTTGCTGAATATGACTTGATTCTTTTATTCACAGTAGGATCCTTTAAATAGGACTTTGAGTAGTACAGGAATAGAAGTACATCCTTACTCTAATAGCAAATATTAAAGATAAAATCATAGTCTAATTGGAAAGCATTAAAAGACATAATCAAAAGGATAATAGCAGATCTTTAGGAGACCAGCTTGTTGTCTAATAGGAAATATAAAGTTAACTTCAGGATAACTAAGGAAAGAAAGATAATGATGATTGCCAAGAATCAATGATAACATTGTGATTGTTGAATCAGTGTCCTTGAATTGTGGATGAATTTGATGACCTGAATCAGTGTGGACGCCTAGCATAATTCTTGCCTATGAAAGCGTCCATAACACTCTCCTTATCTTCTTTCGAACGGCTAGGGAGGGAAGGCTGACTATTGTTGGTCTGGCACACTTGGCTTTTCCTTTCGTTCCTTCACCAAGCTGCCACTAGATTAAAAATAGGCTGCTCAATAATCAATCAAGAATCAGATTACAATTGGTGCCTTCCTTTCTTGACTGTGTCGTAACAGGCTGAGAGAGTGCTGAGTCCGTGACTGAGCCTGTGGCTGAGCCTGTCGAGAACACAAGGTCAATTACACAGATTGGTTCTTGCAGGTGCTCTCAACCTACACTGAACCCATTTGTTTTCACTCACATGTTCCTCCCAAAGTTGTCACTCATCCTAATGCTTTTGCATTGGTCAAACTAAGGGGATTAAGAATTGGTGTTGAGGCTAATTCCTCAATTAGTTCCTAATTTCCTTCGGAACTAAGAGCTAAGGGTTGGTTGTTGTTATTCCAGCAACTATGGTTTCTCCTTTCGGTCCTTCACCTAGCTACCTATAATCACGTATGGGTTTGATCAAGACTCAAACATGGAGCAGGTTTGCAACAACCAAACAAGAAAATGGGCTAAGAACATAGGAAGAGAAATTTATTGCACTAAGAGCAGAAACATGCTTCACCCCTTCAACCTAAGAGGGGTTGTTTAGTTCATAATTGAAATTACAAAAACAAAAGAAATTAAGGGTAGCATAATGTTTGGAACAAATCTGGAGGTTAGGGACAACACGATTTCTGCCCAGAAAGGCTGCAGAATCGTGTTTCCCTTTCAAACCTTTGTTCCAAGAACTTCTGCAAAAATGGGTATTGATCGAGGGTTGAGTTTGATGTGTGTTCTTCCTTTCTCCTTCTCTTTTATGGTGCAGATTCGTCTCTTCTCTTCTCTCCCACGTGCTGGAAGGTATGGCAGTTGGGCAAGTTGAGCTTTCAATTGCCCATCTTGCTCCTCGAGGTAAGGCAGCTTGGGAGGTGTGCCGAATGGGTGAAATCTGCAAATCTGCAGATTTTAGAAGACTTAGGAGGGAGGATAATAGTTCTTTAATCGTTAAATTCTTCGGGTGTGATGATTAACCCCTTTGTCCCATGCTTAGAGTCTTCTGAGTCGCCCAGGTCATGATTGCAGAGTTGAAGGGGTTGCAAGTGGTGAAGCTCTGCTAGTGGCTGAGTTTAATATTTTTTTCTTCGCATTCTGGTCACCTGCAAATTCCACAGGCTGAGCCTGTGCTGGCCTGTGCCTGAGGCTGTGTGCGATCTCTTCTCCTTTTTCTGTGCAATTGAATTTAGCTCTTTTTGGGATTGATGTAGTGGCGTGATGGCTTCGTGGATCAAGGCAAAGGTGGTGAAATCCAGTGGATAACTTGTGATTGGAGGGGGATTCGTGGCTTTTCACTGATTTTGCAATGAACAACAAGCTGTCAAACAAGCACATGTTGTGCCAGAGGCTGTTTCATCGAATTCTCCAATAAAATCTCCAAAATTCTTCAAAATGCACCTGGAATCACTAATCATACAATAACGGATGAGATTTAGGGGAATATGACGAAATAATGCAAAGTAAGGAATATAGTCATGATAAATCGAGAGAAAATATATCTAAAATCATGCCTAAAACTACGCATATTTCATGTGCATCAAAATACCCCAAGCTGAAGATTTTGCTTGTCCTCAAGCAATTAGAAGAGAAAAGAAGGCATGAGTTCGAAAGGAAGTTAAACAATTCCAACGCATCATATTCTCGCTAGGTTTCTCCCTTGTGGCGTCCCATTTTAGGCATCCTTTTATTCTTCCTTAAAAATTGCGTAGACTCTAATCAAATTCCTTGTCAGTAATTTTGTCATAAAAGTCACAGGAATAATTTTGCAACTGGCCTCCATTCCTTCTGTCATTCGAGGAATTCAGATAAAGATTGAAATATGGAAAACAATACCTCATATGCAGACTCATTACCTCTTGTCTCCACTAATGTGAATAAGCCATCAAGTGAGGATCACTAGGACTTATTCATGTTGTATTGAGGCTGTGTGAGGATTGTCAAAGAAGGATGGATGGTTTTTGCAAGGGTCAATGTCTTGTGAACTCGATTTCCTTTGTTTTTGCTTATGAACAGCATGAGACAGTGTAGAGGCTGTTTGACCCTGTATTTTCTGCGGTCTCCTGCTGTTCAGTAACTGTGTCCCAATACTTCAACCATTCTTGATGTAATCACTGATTCCAACAGATGGATTGGATTTGTGTTCCTTGGTGGAGTACGATTTCCCAGATGTTGTCCTTGCCCCTTCCTCCCTCTCTTTATTTTTATTTTTTTTCTTTTTTTTCTTCTTGCTATATGTTTTTCATTTTCTTTTTCTTTTTCAAGGGGAGGCTGGCGTTCGTGCATCTGGTGGCATTTTGAATTTTGCACTGGCTGAGTATGGGACATTTCTTTTTCTAATCTTGGTCAAATCTTGCTCCATCGACAGTGTGGGGCTGTTTGAAGGAGTTTGTGCCCTTAGACACTGATGGCCCCTGCTTATAGCTACAAATGGTTGAGGGCGGACTGTGCAGGATAATTGAATGAAATGGGGGCCATCTTGATTGGCACAAATGGGGTTGCAAGGGTTTGAGTGTGGTGCGGGTTGGTGTAGTCTGTTTGGTGTGCCAAAGATGGCCTAGATCCTTTCCTTGCTTGTAGACTTTGCTTGAATTTCGCCTTGGCAGAAGTAATGGCCTGTTCAGCTGAGCCTGTTTGTTTAGAAAAATTCCTTAACATGGTCCTTCTCTTGACAGAGTTCATGGATTGTAGTCGCTTGATTATTCATGTTCTGTTTTGGAAGAAAAATAAGACAAGTCATAAGATTGTGGTCTTGAGCAGAATTTAAATGGAACAAGAGAGAGTGCATAAATATAAAGACAGGCTCACATTGGGAGAAACAAAGTGAAAATAGATGAAAATCAAAATTGCATTACATGAACATTAGAAAGTACATAGCATAATTGCACCCTAAAATACCCCAAACTGAAAAACTTGCAGTGTCCTCACTGCAGAAACAAAACAAAAATAGGGTGCAATAACTACAAGGTCATATAAATAAAAGAAACACACTGCCGAAAAAAAAAAGAAATAAGGTCTAGGCTAAGTTATATTGACTCAAAAATACCCCAAACTGAAAGTCTAACTATGTGTAGTGGGGTTAGTCTAGACTAGTTCTGTGCTGTAAGATCGGAGGAAAGTTAGTTTCTAGGCCTTTTCTTCCCGGATGGTGGCTGAGGTGGTGCTGGCAGTGCCCTGGTCAGTGGCCTTGCCATGTTGAGGAGGTTGGTGAGGGTTTCAGTCAATTGGACTTGCTGGCTCGTGTATTGGTTATGGAATTCTCGCATGACACAGGCCTGTGTTTCCTCATTCCTCCTCAGTTCTGCGATGCCCCGAGTGATGCTAGTGCGCATTTCCCCCATTGAGCCTGTGAGGCGGATCTCTTGGGCAGAAATGCTCTCTTGGAGGCACTGCTGACATTCCCCCTGAGCATTGAGGGTCTCTTGTAGGCGGTTTTGGTCTTGCAGGATTGGAATGATCTTTTGACCAATCCAATCCTGCATTTGCTCCAAGATATCCAGCAATTGGTCTCGGGTAACAGCCTGGGCCAGTGCCTGAGGTAGTGGGGTTGCTGGAGGGGCTTCTTGTGGCTGCGGTTGGTCCGTATTGTTTTGGGGCTGTCCCTGAGGCTGTGCCTCGCCCTGTGCCACGCCTACTCCGACAGCCTATTCATCAAGCTGATCCTCTGTTTCTTCTTCCTCAGCCTGTTCCTTAGGCTGTGGTCCAGGGAGGTTGAGGCGGTTGAGAATGGTGTCGTCGATCCAAACCATTCCATCAACTTCCTGGAACTGGTTGAGGGGGGTTGCCAAAGTGTCGTGCCAGTGCTGTGATTATCCCCGCGCCTGGAAGGTACTGGCATGCCGCTATGTGTAGAGGTGGCGGAGAATGAAGCATCCTGTGTTGAGGGGCTGTCTGTGAACCATGCAGTATAGAATGAAGCATCCAGTTCCGATCGTAAACGTTATGCGCCAGGAAGTGCTGAATGATTCTGAGGCTGCGATGGTGGAAAGATGTGGCACTGCTGGAGGAGGAGTTGTAGCCCGGTGTATTGGAAATCTCCCTCCAGAACGTTTCGGTGTCAAAATTGCCAGGCCTCTCCTGGTGTCCTTGGTTTGGCAGTCCAAAAATGGCGTTGAACTGGGTGACCGTGAGGACCCTGTTCTCGTTGCCCAACCTGAAGCGGGCAAGTCTTTCGTGGCGCTGCGTGGGCGGCTGATAGGAGAGTGAAGAGAAGAACTCACGAGTGAGGTCCTCATAAGTTTCCTCTCCCAATGTGGCAAAGTTCAACCACCCAATATGTCGAAGCAACTGCCTGATGCTGTTGCGAAGGCCGATGTGGCGGAGGGCATTCATGTTGAGCCATCTGCTAACAAGCACAATCTGAGATTGTGCTCGTATCCATGCCCTCCTGTGGTCGGCACTTACTGCCCGGAAAATGAAGGGTTGGATGTCGGCCACTTGTCCGGCCTGTTCATCTTCCTGTTGCTTTATTTCTTCCTCTTTGTCTTCTCTCTGTTCCTCTTCTTCCTCTGCTGCACGAGGGGGTGGGGTCCCGGGTTCGCGAGGGCGATCCTGGTTGCGTTTGGATCGTCCCTCGTGTGTTGGTGTGAGGGCGGTGGTTGAGGGGCTAGCTGTGGCGGCGGGTTTGTATTTGGAGGTGGTGGAGCGGGTGCGTGGGCGTTTGGTCGGGCGAGTGGGGGTTGTGGTGGGGTTAGGGTTGGTGTGAGGGCAGCGGTGGATGATTCTGGGGATGGGTCCACCATCATGTCGATGATTTCGGATTCGGGGACGACGGTACGCTTTTTGGGGCGCACTTCAGCGGTGGTGGTGATTTCGATTTCTAGAGGGGGGTCTAGGTTTAGGTCAATCCCGCCGCCAGGGATTGTGAGTTGGGTACGAGGGCGGCGGGTGTAATGGGTGAGTGGGGTTGTTCGTGTGGTGGATGGTGTGGTTTGGGAGGTGTCGGGTATGGTGGCTGTGGGTTCTATGGGTGGTGCAGGCAGGGAAAGTAGGGGTGGGGGTTGGGTGTTTTGTGGTGGGTAGAGGCGAGCGAACTCGCTTATTAGGATTTGGAGGGGAGGTAGGTCTGGGTGTAGTTGTAGTGGTGGTGGATTGATGCGCAGGTTGCGGTGGATGAATTGAAAAAGGGGGCGGTTAATGGTGTAGGTTCCAGTGGGGTGAAAGGGTGGGAGATTAGGGTAGGGTCGGGTTGGTGAAGAAGGAGGGGTCGTGGGTGGGGTGTTTTTGTTGCCGCCGGCCGTGATGGTGAAGGGAGCAATTTTTGGTATTTGAGGGTTTACAGCAGTGGGTAAGGAAGAGGAAGAAGATGAAGTGAAGAAAGTGAAGGTAGGGGTTTTCTTTTTAAAGCCGATGAACAGGTGCAACAATTGGTGAAGCGGTGGATAAACGAAGAGTTATGTCTGCTAAGTAATGATTGTTGCCGCCCATTCATATGTATGTGTGTCCCCGTTTTCAGAATTTGGGTTGTGTCTATTCGCATGAATGACACGTGGGTAAGGGGGTATAATTGTGTTGGGCAGATTTTTTAGCGTGTGAGACAAATTTTTCCTGTTTCTCTTTTTGCGCTGGGAACTGTAGCAGAAACAGGCTGAGCCTGTTTGTGACTACAGGGCCACAGGCTGTTCTTCGATAGAGACATTGTTTACAAGGAAAAAATTGTTTCCAATACTCAGCAAGACTCTAACCCTAGCATTTTGTTCGAGGTTCCCTATCCTTAATTATCCCCTAAGTGCGAAAAATCGTCAAAATGATTTGTTAGATTAGTGTGGAAGTTCGACACAGGCTCAGCCTGTGATGGGGCTGTGGTGAGCCTGTGTAATGTCAAAATACTCGTTTTTGTGAAAATTTGACTTGTGCTTCATTTAGAGTTCGGCTTGCATAATAAATTGCATGAAGTTTGTTGTCTTTCCTCTGTCCGAGCACAGCCCCTACAGCATGGTCACTGGCATCACACATGATCTCAAAAGGCTGACTCCATTCTGGAGGCTGAATGATTGGGGCTGTGGTCAATGTTGTTTTGATCTTGTGAAAAGCATCTAAACAAGATTCATCAAATAAAAATTCGATATCTTTACTAAGGAGATTCGCCAAAGGTTTTGCAATCTTTGATAAGTCCTTAATAAAGCGCCTATAAAAACCTGCATGACCAAGAAAAGCTCGAATTGCCTTAACAGAATTAGGAGGTGGAAGTTTTTCAATTATATCAATTTTGGCTTGGTCTACCTCAATTCCACGCCCTGAAATTTTGTGCCCAATTACAATTCCTTTAGTCACCATGAAATGACACTTTTCCCAATTGAGAACAAGGTTAACAGCCTCACACCGTGCTAGCACTGTTTCAAGGTTAGCCAAACAAATATCGAAAGAAGTGCCATAGATAGAAAAATAATCCATGAATACCTCCATTATATGCTCTATCAGGTCATGGAATATGGCCATCATACAACGCTGAAATGTGGCAGGGGCGTTGCACAAACCAAATGGCATGCGCCTATATGCAAATGTGCCATAAGGGCATGTAAATGTTGTTTTCTCCTGATCACTTGTGTGGATTAGGATTTGGAAGAATCCAGAGTATCCATCCAAGTAGCAAAAAAGCATATGCTTGGCAAGTCTTTCCAACATTTGATCAATGAATGGCAAAGGAAAATGGTCTTTTCTAGTAGCCTTGTTAAGCTTCCTATAGTCTATGCACATTCTCCAGCCCGTGATAGTCCTAGTTGGTATGAGTTCTTCCTTTTCATTTTTCACAACTGTCATTCCTCCCTTTTTAGGAACTACATGCATGATGCTAACCCAAGGACTATCTGAAATTGGATAAATTATCCCAGCATCTATCAGTTTCAAGATTTTCTTTTTAACCACTTCTTTCATGTTTTCATTTAATCTCCTTTGTGGTTCTATTACGGGTTTGCTGCCTTCATCTAAAAGAATACGATGCATGCAAAGGTTAGGGTTGATACCTATGAGATCATTAATGGTGTAGCCTACTTCCTTTCGGTGTTTGTTGACTACAGTGCGTACCTTGTCTTCTTCCTCCTGTGAAAGGTCAGCTCCAACAATAATAGGAAATGAAGAGGCTTCAGGGTCTTAGTAGATATACCTGAGGTTGGGGGGTAGAGGTTTCCTTTCTACCCTTGGTGCCTCTTTTGCAAGTTCCGGTCCAACGGATACTGTGACAGGCTCTGAAACAGCATCAGGGACAGGCTCAGAGATAGCCTCAATCTGTGGTTCTATAGCATGGGCCTGTGCGTCAATTCCTGGCCCTGTTTCTTCTGCCAGAAATTTTGCTACCTCCTTTAGGGCCGTTTCTTCTCCTTCAATGAGTCCATTGACTAGCCAACCCAGCAGCTCATCCTCATGTGTCTCCATGAGTTTCAATGCCTTGACAAGCACATCGACAGGGTCTGGCACAGTATTAACCATGCAACACTGTCCTGCTCCAAACTCATTCCTCTGCACCTTCTGGACATTGAACTCGACTCTCTCCTCTCCAAGTCGCAATGTCAATGTTCCATTAGCGCAGTCGATCATGGCGCCTGCCGTGGCTAGGAACAGACGCCCCAAAATGATGGGGTGTCTTCTCATCCTCTGTCATGTTCATCACTACAGGGCTGAAGAAATTGCCAACCTTGACTGGAACATCCTCTAACACCTCTACAGGGTATACAAGTGAGCGATCAGCAAGCTGAATGGTCATCCTTGTGGGCTTGATGTCTCCAAGGCTCATGTTCTGAGTAATGGAGAGTGGTAACAGGCTGACACTCACCCCTAGATCGCACAGGGCTCTTCAATCTTTTTATCCCCGATGTTGCAAGGTATTGTGAAGCTCCCTGGGTCTGTACATTTCCTGGGTGGATGGTGTTGAAAGAGGGCACTCCCCTAGGTTGTCATGGCTACAGTCTCAATGTCATCAATAGTTCTTTTCTTCGTCAGAGTATCCTTAAGGAATTTAGCATATGAAGGCATTTGTGTAACCACATCAATGAAGGGCACATTTACATATAACTTACTTAGCATTTCCTTGAACTTTTGGAATTGCTTCTCCAGCTGGGATTTGAGGTATACTTCTGGGTATGGGAGCAGAGGTTGATAAGGTAGAACAGTCTGAGTATGCTTCTCAGCCTTTCTCGTGCTAACAGGCTCAGACACTGTCTCAGTCTGTGCCTGCACTGTCTGTCCAGAACTGGATGTCGATGCTTGTTGCTCTACAGCCTGAGGCGGTTTCGGCACTGTGTCTCTCAGCTCCTTCCCACTTCAAAGTGTTACAGCCCTGACATGCTAGTTTCTTAGGTTTTCTATTGGCTTTCCTGAGAGAGCTCCTTGTTGGCTAGTGGACTTGGAGGCTTGTTGGGCAATTTGATTTTCGAGGATTCTGTTGTGGGATTTGAGTTGGCTGATCTCCTCGCTTATTTTGTTATGTTTCTCCAGGATGGACTGTAGCATAGTCATCATGTTGGTGTTGTTGCCTTGCTGTTCTCCTTGGTTCTGCCTTTGGTACTGTGGCTGTCCTCCCTGGTTGTGTCTCTAGTACTGGGCCTGTTGTGAAATTCTTTCTTAGGTCGGTCCCTTCCAAGAAAAGTCTGGATGATTTCTCCAGGATGGATTATAAGTGTTTCTATATGGGCTCGGCTTCTGCTGGATGTAGTGAGCTTGCTCAAAATCGCATTCGGCAAAGAATGGGCAACAGGATGTACCGTGAGGTCCTCCACAGCCTTCACAATCTGGGGCTGTGGCTGAGGCTGTCTTGACTTGAGCAGCCCCTAGTTGCTTCCTGAGGGCTACTATCTTTGCCTCAAGTTTAGTTACCCTGTCTACACCAATTATTCTAGAGGATTTGACTCCCCTGACATGGATCTTTCTCTTGAACAACTCCTCCAAAATGGTTACTCCATCATTATAGTCCTTGTCCAATAATGCACCATTGGCCATCATGTCGAAGGTGTTCTGATCTTCATCACATAGGCCACAATAGAATTATTCTAGCTGTACGACCTCATCAATTCGGTGGTTTGGGCATCTTCTGAGTAATCCCTTGAAATCCTCCCAAGCATCACGAATTGATTCATCATAGCGTTGAGAGAAACCAATGAGCTGCTGCCTTAAACATGCAGCTTTACTTGAGGGGTAGTACTCCTTCAAGAAAGCTCTGACTAGACTGTCCTGTTAGAACAATGACCCTTCGCTAGAGGGGGGGTGAATAGCGATAATCGAATAAAAAACGAAATAGGCAGGAATTGAATGCGGAATTTAAAGAATGAAGGACACAAAGATTTTTATACTGGTTCACACACAACTAACTTGTGGCTAATCCAGTCCTTCAAGGCTCACTTGAAGAGTTCACTATCTAGTGTTAAGCTTCCGGGTGCTTAACAAACCGTTTTACAACCTGAGAGTTCAAGTCACATGAACCTCAATATACTTGCTTGAAGATACCTCACTTCAAGACTTTCTAGGATTTCTAATCACAAGAATCCTACTCTCTTGCTTAAGGATACCACACCTTAAGGCTTCTCTCAAGGGAACAATCCTCCCTTGTGGTGTATGAATAACACTTACAATCTCTCAAGCAAAACTCTCTAATAGAGTGGATATGAGTACAAAAGAAAGCTCTATTGAACAACTCAGAATTCTCACAAGTTATAGCTCAAAAATTTGTTGAATGATTTTCAAAGAATGCTTGAATGTATATGTGAGTTGATCAATTGAAAATGAGGTTTAAGGCCTCTATTTATAGTCTAAAAGATGCATATAATCATTGGGAACAATTTCTGAAACCTTTATGAAAGTTTAGCATGTTTGTCTGAAAAAGGTTTCTGCCCATAACGGCACAACATCGATGTTTTGATCAAGAACATCGATGTTTAGCCGTTGCATTTAAATAATTGAGCCAACGGCTAGTAAAACATCGATGTTGCATTTTAGAACATCGATGTTTTCATACACAACATCGATGTTCTTCATCGCAACATCGATGTTTTTTGGCTTCGCAAAAATATGATGAAAAAGGGTCTTTGCCAGAACATCGATGTTGGAAAATGAAACATCGATGTTTTGTGAAACATCGATGTTTAATTGGCCAACATCGATGTTTTTTGGCTTCGGCAAAATTTTATTTCAAAGACAGGTTTTCATGAACATCGATGTTGGATTGTAAACATCGATGTTTTGACCAACGGTCACAAGAACATCGATGTTTTATAATCCAACATCGATGTTTTCTTGCTACTGCCAAAAAGATTTTAAAATCGACTTGATGCAACATCGATGTTGTTCTAAGAACATCGATGTTTTGAACTCAAAAACCAGTTTTATGACTTACATGATTTATGAAATGCATGAGGAAAATGATTTTTGGTTTGAGCATTAACTTGGAGTACTTGAGTTACCATTTACAAGGATTTCCTATAGATGAACTCTCTATATATCTTCATCCTTGTTGCTTCAAATCTTGTACTCCTTTGTCTTAGACTTGTGCTTCATTGATTGATGTCTTTTTGCTTTTCTTCAAGGAATGAATTCATGAATGGAGCTTTGGTTAGTTTGTCATTATCAAAACCCTGAAATGAAACATGGAAGCATTAGTCCTAACAATTTCCCCCTTTTTGATAATGACAAACTCATGTTAGTATATGCCAAGTTTTATGAGTTCTTAAGGAGATTAATTCCCCCTATATTTTTCAACTTTTCAATTCATGATTCCCCCTGACTTGGTGCATATACTTACTTGATTATTTTCCCCCTTTTGTCATTAGCAAAAAGAAACAAGAATAAGAAGCATTTGATTCAATTTAAAAGATACTTAAACATGAAAGACATAAATTTAAACAAAGCAAAAAAAAATCCTAAAAGGATGGGCTAAGGTCATCATCATCATCATTATTATCCTCATGGTCTTCATCTTCTTCATCATCTTCTTCTTGCTCAATGTCCATGGGAGCATAGTCCTCATCCTCCTCATCATCATTATCATCCTCATTACCACCAAAATCGTAACCTTGGTAGTATGGTGGAGGATTGTAGTTGATGTGATCAAAATAGGCACGCAGGTCACGTCCTTGCCTTTGTACTTCTATGTCGATTCTTTCAATTGACCTTCCTAAGCTGCGTAGAGTGGCCGCAATTGAGTCGAGGGTAGCGCCAGGAGGTCGAGGAGCAGGTGCAGGAAGAGCAAGGAAAGAGCCTGCTTGAGATGCTTCGGCTTGTTGCTCTGCGGGTTGGTGAGGCGGTTGAGCTCCCTCAGCAGCTTGTCCGGTTCTGAATGTGGCATCGGATATTGCCCAAGACTTGGCTGCCGTGGTGAGGGTGTCTTCCAACGGATTAAGACCTGCGCTAAGCAGAATATCGGTGACCAGAAACGCATAGGGCAGTGGATGGTCGGTGTTGGCCTGTTCCGCCATGTGCATGAAAACGAGTCGTCCCCAATTAATGGGTGCACCGTGTAGAATGGCGTGAAGAATCTTCTCGTCTTCAATGGTCATGGTGGTGTGACTCCCTGCTCGTGGTTTGATCACACGGGTGACAAGATAGAACAGCACACGATATTCCGGATTAATCGAATGAATGGTGGGACGGCCGGAACGATTCCTCTTTACTTCTGTGATGCCAAGCTCTGCAAGAAGAGGAATCTCATACTGAGTAAGAAAATGATCTCCCCCATAGCCGGATATATCGTGCCCTTGGACGGGCAATTTTGCGAATGCCCCGAATTGCTCCAAGGTGAGTTGGATGACCTTTCCATTGATTTGAGCAGATAGAACCTCTCCTTCCCGAGTTAATGTCGAGTAGAATGCCCAGATGGAGTCGGCATTGAACTCATGTCTGCTTCTGGTGACAAACTCCCAAAGGTGGGATTGTTGAAGAAGTCTGGGTAGGTTTGTGTATTGCTTTTCTTGTGGATATTCAGCAGGTAGATATCTAGGAGGTGCAATGTTTCTTTTGGCAAAGAGGGTGTTGTATCGATGTAGCTGTGAACGGGAAGTGAACCAGATATGAGTTCCTTCCACAGGGTATTGGTTCCCTGAGCTAGATGAGCTCCTTCTCTTGGTGGGATGCTCTTGAAGAGGATCTTTGCCTTTAGAGCTTCTTCTACTAGCCATGGTGTTTAGGAAAGGGAGAAGAATTCAAGCAAAAGAGGAGAGAAGGTTGTATGAAGATTATGCAAAGGATGAAGAGAATCAGATTGTAGGTGAGAAGGAGAAGAAAAAGTTTGAGTTTTTATAGAGGAGCCAAAAAGCTAGCCGTTGTGAGCAGTAACGGCTAGTTTTTAACGACAAAACATCGATGTTTTCACCCAGAACATCGATGTTGAGGCTCCCCAACGGCTATATTTTTTAAAACTGTAACGTTCAAACATCGATGTTTTTCAGAGAACATCGATGTTTTTGGGACCAACGGCTATATTTTTAAACGGTAACTTCTCAACATCGATGTTTTAACTGAAACATCGATGTTTTTTGCTCTCGGCCAAAAAACCCATTTTTGCAAACATCGATGTTTGTATTAAAACATCGATGTTTTTGGTATACTGCCAATCTGATGGTTAAGCACTATGGTTAAACATCGATGTTGGTGTCAAAAACATCGATGTTTTTAGCACTCGACATTTTTGAAAATCAACGCATACGTGCAAACATCGATGTTGGGTGTTTTGAACATCGATGTTATGAGGAAGAATTTGAAAGACTTACCTGAACATCGATGTTTCGATACTAAACATCGATGTTTTTGTCATTCTGCCACTCGTGTGATGCATCCAACATCGATGTTGGTCAGCGGAACATCGATGTTTTCACTATTTGCTTAGTAAGGTCCTTGCTTGTTCAACTGTGCTTGTCGTCCGAATCGAGCTGTCCCTACAAAACAGATTTAGTAGAGCCTCGGGTGCTCAAATTAGCAATGGATAATACACGAGTTATGGAGATGAAAGATGTTGTAACAATTTCAAGAGATGGTAAGTATCCCTCTGCCACTAAGAGACATTTTCTTCTTGTCGTCAGTGCACCGGGCTCGAGAAATTGTCTTGTCGGTTGGACTTTGATAGTCTCCGATACCTAGCTAAATGGACAGTAAATCCCGTGTCGGATCAATAATGCAATTTAGGCCTGAATTTTCAACAAAGCAGATATTTGATTAGCTACAAAATTGGAGGTTAGTAATAATGAACTTGGCGTTTCTATTTGGCGGAGAATCTCTTAAGCTCTGCCAAGTGTGGTAGGGGTCTGCCCTTGGAAGAATGACACCGCACATTTGGTTCTATAAAAGACAGGGATTAAGCTCATTAGACAGAAAAACTATAAGCTAACTTCAAAGAAAGAGAGATTAGTAAAAAATCAAAAGTAAAGAGAAAATGCCTGCCCCTTCCTCCGTCTTTTTCGTTGAAGGTGCAAACGTAGGAAGGAGAAATCGGTTGTCCTTTAGTATCGTGAATGAGCAACAAGGGCCGTTACCAGAGGAGCTAGGAAGAATTCCTCGCCTTGTCTTTGTGGATGAAATCTATTCGTCCCGATTCTTTATCACCCCTATGGAAGAAGTCATTTTCCTGGATCATCAACAAACTCTTCGAGCTTCCTATTATGGTACGGCTAATTCCACCATGTTTTTTATCTCTGACAGGGTTGATCAGCTTCAGTTGGAACCAGCCTGCCAGACTCTGAATGAAGGTAGTCACTACCAGATCACAATGACTGCTCAGAGCATTCCTCGAGTAACTGGATTAGCGCCTACTTGGCCAAAGGTTCGCCTTTTGGTATGGAACTGTAGGGGTATCACAGCGCGTTCTCAAGATTTTGCTCGGATCCTGCGAGACTTGAAGAACCAGTACAAACCAAACATGGTTCTTCTCACTGAGACTCGATGGGAGCAAACCGGAGATCATGGAAATATTCCTCTTCGCTTTCCACCAACACATCGTTCCGAGGTACCTGGCCAGAACAACTCAGGTGGGATGTGGTTTGCTTGGAGTCATTGTATTAGGGTTAATATAGTTAATACCCCTAATGGCTTTTCTGTAACAGCTGAACCCAATCGTTAGAAGCACATTGTAATAAGCTTGTAAAATGTTTTTATTCAGATGTGTCTTTGTAAGATATGTTATCCGGTATGATTGTAATATATGAACATCAATAAACTCTCGTTTGTTTGTATGATGAAATTGTCATGAACCGCAAATCATCAAAGTTAATAATTTAGTAAGTTTAGAGTACTTACCTGCACATCGATGTTTTGATACTAAACATCTATGTTTCATGCTGCCGGTTGGGAATGATACTAGTTGAAGTCCACTCAACATCGATGATTGGCTCCTAAACATCGATGTTTTTCTGTCTCGGCTTGCTTATTCCCCAAGAATCAATTAGGAATTTGGATGCTTCCTTGATTATGTGCTTGGAGCATCCGCAATCAAGGTACTAAAGTACACTTGATGCCTTCAAGCACACCTGCAAAAAAAAAAAAAATAGATCAATGGGTTTTTGGTACCCAAATTTCTTTGGGTCCTTGAGTGTTAGGGACATGATGACGATAGGCTTCACTTCGAGTCCAATGTCTATGCCTAGTAAAACAAGCAGGAGCAATATGTCCTACTCTATTACAGTAATGGCAAATAACATTTGGATTGTGCATCCATCTAGGTTGATAATAATTATGCTGTCCATATTTGTGCACTTTACTAACATGGTGACCCTTGGGTTGAACCTTATGCTTCCTAGGCTCGATTTTAGTTCTTTTAGGTTCGTTTCTAAAACCTATTCCATGTTTAGTTGATTGCAAATTGTTTAGCATAGAATTTAAATTTTTCTGAGGGGTGCTAAATTTCTTTAATGTTGCCTCAAGATTTTCAACTTGCTTCTTTAAGGGTTTACATGTCGTGCATCCTAAGTTATCCGGTTTGTTAGCACTCTTCTTCCCATAAAACTTGTTTTCTTCTCTAAGCTTTTCATTTTCACATAATAACTTCTCATTTTGTTCTTTCAAAGAATTGCATGAGGAACACTCCTTAGTTTTTCTTTCAAGTTCTGTGACTTGTTCATATAGTGATTTACATGATTCACATTCTTTGGGCATGCCTAGAGTCCTATTTTCTTCCTTCAATTTATCATTTTCACAGGTAAGCTCTTCTAGATTCTTTTCTAATGAAGCAATATGTTTCTTTTGCTTTAAATGAATCTTAGAGATTTTAATATATTCAGCATACAATTCATTAAAAGCGTTTTGCAATTCATCATGGTTAGAAGGTTCAGAATCACTTACCTCTTCTACTTCTTCTTCCTTTGCCATGAGGCATTGAAAGTTCGTTTCATCATCACTTTCTGTTACCTCATAGGTGACTTCCAGCATATCCCAAATGTCCTTGGCGGTAGTGCATCGTGAAATCATCTGGTAATCTTCTTGATTAAGTGCACAATGGAGTATGTTGATTGCCATGAAGTTATTTTGAACTTTCTTGACGTCCTCGGCATCATACTCCTCTTCCGTCTTAGTCACCATAATTTCACCAACTCTCTTTGTCGGAATTTGATCTCCGTTCTTTATTGTCCGCCAGAGAGTGAAGTTGTTGGATTGAATAAAGACTCTCATCCTCTCCTTCCAATATGTATAGTTGGCGCCATTGAGCAATGGTGGACGGGTGACGGACTGTCCTTCATTGTTTCCTGCAAACACATTACTTGAAAAAGCCATGGATAATACCTCTCAAACGGTTAAGTTTTTCAGAGAGTTAGGCTCCGCTACCAATTGTTAGAACAATATCCCTTCGCTAGAGGGGGGGTGAATAGCGATAATCGAATAAAAACGAAATAAGCAGGAATTGAATGCGGAATTAAAAGAATGAAGGACACAAGAGATTTATCCTGGTTCACACACACTCTACTAGTGTGGCTAATCCAGCCCTTCAAGTCTCACTTGAAGATTTCACTATCTATGTTAAGCTTACGGGTGCTTAACAAACCGTTACAACCTGAGAGTTCAAGTCACATGAACCTCAATATACTTGCTTGAAGATACCTCACTTCAAGACTTTCTAGGATTTCTAATCACAAGAATCCTACTCTCTTGCTTAAGGATACCACACCTTAAGGCTTCTCTCAAGGGAACAATCCTCCCTTGTGGTGTATGAATAACACTTACAATCTCTCAAGCAAAACTCTCTAATAGAGTGGATATGAGTACAAAGGAAAGCTCTATTGAACAACTCAGAATTCTCACAAGTTATAGCTCAAAAATTTGTTGAATGATTTTCAAAGAATGCTTGAATGTATATGGGAGTTGATCAATCTGAAAATGAGGTTTAAGGCCTCTATTTATAGTCTAAAAGATGCATATGATCATTGGGAACAATTTCTGAAACCTTTATGAAAGTTTAGCATGTTTGTCTGAAAAAGGTTTCTGCCCATAACGGCACAACATCGATGTTTTGACCAAGAACATCGATGTTTAGCCGTTGCATTTAAATAATTGAGCCAACGGCTAGTAAAACATCGATGTTTGTCTTAGCAACATCGATGTTTTCAGATACAACATCGATGTTCTCAAATCAAACATCGATGTTTTTATGCTTCGCAAAAATATGATGAAAAGGGGTTATGCAAGAACATCGATGTTGAAAATCAAACATCGATGTTTTATGGCTACTGCCAAAATTCAACTTGTATGACAATTGTCAGAACATCGATGTTTTTCCGCTTCGGCCAAATTTTGGAAAACATTGAAGAAATCACAACATCGATGTTTCAATTACAACATCGATGTTTTGACCAACGGTCACAAGAACATCGATGTTTTATAATCCAACATCGATGTTTTATTGCTACTGCCAAAAAGATTTTAAAATCGACTTGATGCAACATCGATGTTGTTCTCATAACATCGATGTTTAGAACTCAAAAACCAGTTTTATGACTTACATGATTTATGAAATGCATGAGGAAAATGATTTTTGGTTTGAGCATTAACTTGGAATACTTGAGTTACCATTTACAAGGATTTCCTATAGATGAACTCTCTATATATCTTCATCCTTGTTGCTTCAAATCTTGTACTTCTTTGTCTTAGACTTGTGCTTCATTGATTGATGTCTTTTTGCTTTCTTCAAGGAATGAATTCATGAATGGAGCTTTGGTTAGTTTGTCATTATCAAAACCCTGAAATGAAACATGGAAGCATTAGTCCTAACATGTCCCAGTCAGTGAAATGGCCTGCTTCATGGTTGTTGAGCCATTCGAAAGCTGCATCTCTGAGTGAGAATGGGAATACTCTCATGTATAGCTGCTCTTTGGTCATCCCTGCTATGTTCACTGTACTGCACACTCGCAGGAAGTTTTGCAAGTACGAGTTTGGATCTTCAGAGGGGGTGCCTCCAAAGGTACGCCTCTCCAGCATGCTCAGCAAGTTGGTTCTGATCTCATATGGGGCATCTACGTCTGGAATGGCTATACTGTTGTGGATGATGGTGGTTGGTGGTTGTAGGAGCTGGGACATGGGAATGTAGGGTCGAACAGGCTGAGCTTGTTCAATGCCCTGTTGCGCTCCTTCGTTGGGTCTGTCCGCCATATTTTGTTGCTTTTGTTTGTTCTGCTTGCTAATCTGGCGGGTTGTCTTTTTGATCTCCTGGTGGAAGATTAGAGCTGGTTGCTTGCTCCTGGTCTGGGGCATGCACCACCTGAAAACTTCGAACTTAGGAAAAAGAAAAGGGGTAAAATATAAAAAGCCTAATAAATCAAATAAAGAGCAAAAGAATCAAGCGCCAATCCCCGGCAATGGCGCCAAAAACTTGATGTGTGCTGTGAGTCTTGCAAGTGCACAGGGTTATTGTAGTACTATCAAGGTCGTATCCACAGGGACTGGGTTGAGTCTGGAACTCCTTACCTTAGACGAATTAGGCTTGAGACAACTAAACAAAAATGGATTATGGGGTGAGTGCAAATCGAAATTAAATTAAGCAAGAGAATAAAAAGTAATAGTAATGTTGAAGTGGGTAGGGATCAGGATTGATGAAATCCTAGGTATCCAGGGATTCACATGTCTTGCCTTTGTGCTCTAAATTGCTCAATAGCATCTTCACAGGCTAGGCCTGTGTGACGCCCTGTGTTTAATATGATGTCTCGAAAGGGCTCCCAACCTAATGTACTACCAACGGCTTTCGATCTTATTGATAGTTCCCTAAGCTTCCATCTACCCCTTGTCACTAGAGTAGACGTCCACTTAGAGGTGAAGCTCGGTGTTGGTGCTAATTACCCACAGTCTCTCCCTATCTTCTTTCGAACGGCTAGGGAGGGAAGGCTGACTATTATTGGTCTGGCACACTTGGCTTCTCCTTTCGGTCCTTCACTAAGCTGCCAATAGATTAAAAATAGGCTGCTCAATAATCAATCAAGAATCATATTAAAATTGTTTTCTTCCTTTCTTCACTGTGTCGTAACAAGCTGAGACAGTGCTGAGTAGGTGACTGAGCCTGTGGCTGAGCCTGTTGAGAACACAAGGTCAATTACACAGATTGGTTCTTGCAGGCGCTCTCAACCTATACCGAAACCCATTTGTTTTCACTCACAGGTTCCTCCCAAAGTTCTCACTCATCCTAATGCTTTCGCATCGGTCAAACTAAGGGGATTAAGAATTGGTGTTGAGGCTAATTCCTCAATTAGTTCCTAATTTCCTTCGAAACTAAGAGCTAAGGGTTGGTTGTTGTTGTTCCAGCAACTATGGTTTCTCCTTTCGGTCCTTCACCTAGCTACCTATAATCATGTATGGGTTTGATCAAGACTCAAACATGGAGCAGGTTTGCAACAACCAAACAAGAAAACGGGCTAAGAACATAGGAAGAGCAATTTATTGCACTAAGAGCAGAAACATGCTTCACCCCTTCAACCTAAGAGGGGTTGTTTAGGTCATAATTGAAATTACAAAAACAAAAGAAATTAAGGGTAGCATAATGTTTGGAACAAATCTTGAGGTTAGGGACAACACGATTTCTGCCCAGAAAGGCTGCAGAATCGTGTTTCCCTTTGAAACCTTTGTTCCAAGAACTTCTGCAAAAATGGGTATTAATCGAGGGTTGAGTTCGATGTGTGTTCTTCTTTTCTCCTTCTCTTTTATGGTTCAGATTCCTCTCTTCTCTTCTCTCCCACGTGCTGAAAGGTATGGCAGTTGGGCAAGTTGAGCTTTCAGTTCCCTATCTTGCTCCTCGAGGTAAGGCAGCTTGGGAGGTGTGCCGAATGGGTGAAATCTACAAATCTGCAGATTTTAGAAGACTTAGAGGGGAGGCTAATAGTTCTTTAATCGTTAAATTCTTTGGGTGTGATGATTATCCCCTCTGTCCCATGCTTAGAGTCTTCTGAGTCGCTCAGGTCATGATTGCAGAGTTGAAGGGGTTGCAAGTGGTGAAGCTCTGCAAGTGGCTGAGTTTAATATTCTTTTCTTCACGTTCTGGTCATCTGCACATTCCACAGGCTGAGCCTGTGCTAGGCCTGTGCCTGAGGCTGTGTGCGATCTCTTCCCATTTTTCTGTGCAACTGAATTTAGCTCTTTTTTGGATTGATGTAGAGGCGTGATGGCTTCGTAGATCAAGGCAAAGGTGGTGAAATCCAGTAGATAACTTGTGATTGGAGGGGGATTCATGGCTTTTCACTGATTTTGCAATGAACAACAGGCTATCAAACAGGCTCATGCTGTGCCAGAGCTGTTTCATCGAATTTTCCAATAAAATCTCCAAAATTTTTCAAAATGCACCTGGAATCACTAATCATACAGTAAGGGATGGAATTTAAAGGAATTTAATGAAATAATGCAAAGTAAGGCATATAATCATGATAAATCGAGAGAAAAATATATCTAAAATCATGCCTAAAACTATGCATATTTCATGTGCATCAACAACACCCAATTGACATGTAGCAAAATATATAAAAAAAATTGGATGACATGTGGCAAAATACAATGAAGTTATATTAATAATCATTTTCCCTTTTGAATACCCCACTAATTCTCTGGCCAATTTGAAGCGTGAAAAATGACATTAATGTGTATAATTAATGTTAAATATCCCCACTAACTCTCTGACAAAGTTGAATAATGGAAAAAAGGGAATTAATGAGAGGAGTTAATGACACAATAAAGCACATGTAAATGGAGAAACCGGCTAGATCAATTTGACACCAAACCAAAACGGCCTATTGGTGTTAGAAAGGAAATTAGTCAAAAAATTAAATACATAAAATCAATAGCATTTGTTCCATAACCTTTTCCTAACAACTATATATAAGGTAAGGAAGTCTAAAATTCACCCAATCGAAATCTAAATCTCTCCAGAGACACTCCTCCCACAAAAGTCATTCTATCCAAAAAAGGTAAGCAAACATATTTTCAATATCCAGCCATAATTTTAATTATTTTTGTTCTGTACCTTTTTTATTTGGAAATTAGCTTCATTTTGTCAATAGAAACATTCCTAATTTAATTTATCCTTTTCATATCCTATATCTAAGCATCTTTAATTTCTTTTCCAATTTCTCCCAAAAAAGTTAAGAAAACCTTTTCGATAAATATAGGAAAAATAATCATAGCCCTTTCATTGGGTGTTTCTTTTGATGATTTTAACTACATTATTTTGAATTTTTCACCATATTGCCAATAGTTCCATTCGTAATTTAATCTACATTGAATTTTGCACTATATTTCCAGTAGTTACATTCCTAATTTAATCTACCATTTTTTTTCCTATGCATAGGTATTAACCTCAACCTTTCCAGAAAAGGTAAATTTTAATTCTTTTTGTTCGGTACCCTTTTTTAATTGCAAAATTAGCTCCATACTATCAATTGTAGCATTCCTAATTCAAATTATCCTTTTTCATCCTATATCTAGGCATTTTTAATTTCTTTTACAATTTCCAACATGAAATGTTAATTTTTTTCCACAGGGAGCACCAACTCAAGAGGCTCTGCAAATTCAACATTTAGCATCGTATAGAGGTGACATGTGGCATATAGAAGACCAAAAGAAAAACAATTAATAAAAATATATTTTTTCCAAGTTAACTTTATTAATATGACAATTAATAACCAATGTGGGGTTGGTCCAAGTGGTAAGCCACTTGGTTCCGCTTAAGCGAGGTCTCGGGTTCGAGTCTTCGTGTACGCAAAAATTCCCCATTGGGAGACTCACCCACCATACCCAGGTGCGCGATGCGGGTCGACCAGATTAGTCGGGGCAAAGCTCCGGATACCGGATGGAAAACCAAAAAAAAAATATGACAATTAATATTTATTGAGAAGGAGCTCAAGGGATTTTATTTTTTTTGGCTATCTCCATGTTGCAAAATTTAATAGGCATTAATTTAGTCTAAACAGAAGCCTTATTAAGGTAACTTTCCCGCATAAATTTAATGACCTTAATCTTGCCACAATTATTTTTTCATTGCATCCATTTAAACTTTAATGTTCAGAGTCCATATATGTATAGTCTGAAACACCCTGACCCGTATTTACTGTATATAGTTAGTGCATTATGGATCCAGTCAAGGGACGCCAGCTGTCACAGAGCATACACATAAGAGGTAATTGATGCAATAAATAAGCGGAAACAATCAATATGCAATGATAGCTTCCCGCAAGTATACGGGGTTGTTGTAGTACCAAGGTCGTCTCACAGGGATCTTTGTTAAGTACTATTCAACTAAGCAACTTATGATTGTCTAGAGAAATAAATAATGTTGAGGATTGATGTTTGAATCGGAAAATTAAAGCAAATAAAAATGATTAAAATTTAATAATATTAAATATCTAGGACTTCGGGGAATTCCTTGCCAACATTTCCATGCAATTAAGCTACGCATAAGCAGGCCATGTACTGTCACCACATAGTTAGCCTATGTAGAATCTATGAATTAAATTGTGAAATTAAACTCTCTTAAAAGAAAAGGTAAATCTAAGCTAGATCGATAACCTACTCTCGTAGTGCCGTAAAATCCCTTCCTAGTTTACGTCCACTATCCATTTGCCAGTGATGAAATAAACTAAGAGCATTAAGAAATTTACCTACTTAATCTCCAATAAAAAGCACGCCTCCCTCGAGGTCGGTTTTTAAAGCCCGGTTAATGTTTTTCTATAAGCAAACGACGTTGTCACTTAACGTTTCCCTATTATAAATTTATGCTAAACGATGGCCAGTCAATTAACATAGTGAAGATTCATTACCGGATTAAAAGAGAATAAATTCAGAGAATAAAACTTTAATTAAATAAGCATGGAAATATTAACAAATTCATCCCGTAATCCTAAACAAGAAAATTAGCAAGACATAACTTTAAAGAAAATAACAAATGCTAAAAGAAAATTCATCATCATTGATTCAAAGTAGGAATCACTTACAAGAAGGTAGAACCAACCTTGAATAAAAGGGAGAAAATCTCTAAGCAAATATCCTTCCTAAGAAGCTAAAGCTTTCTTGCTTGTGTTTACAATAAAACAAAAGAGAAAAAGTGCTTATGCTAATTGCTTGTTGCCGAATGGGAGCTGGAAGACTTGATATGGAACTTGATGTGGAACTTGATGTGGAACTTCCATGTGCAGGTCTTTATATAGTGGAGGGAAGATGGAAATGCTTAGTTGGAAAATGTTTGTAGTGGCGCCAAAAGTGGCATCAGACCACTTCCTCCTTTGCGCCAAAATTGCACTGCATGTCACACTTCAAACCATTGCAAGGTAGCAAGAAGTGGCTCCCTCCATTAAGCAAGTGTTGTCAAGTGTCTTTGACCAAGCTTCTTTTGGATGATGATGATGCAAGCAAAAGTGGGTGGCAGGGAAAATGTCTTCACATGGCGCCAAAAGTGGTGTAGTGGACCACTCACTCTTGCGCCAAAATGGGTTACTTTGCCACCTCTTCAACCGTTGCATGCCAATTCAAAGTTGGTTCCTAACTTCATGCTAGTACAACTAAAGATGCATGACTAATTCCCTTTTCTTTGGATGATGTAAGCAGGTGTCACTAAGAGGAAAATGACACACATGATTAACCAAGCCTATCAACGTATCATCTTGACTTTTTCTTCCTTGGATGATGTCACCAAAAATCACATGCAAATTGGAGGTGGATGGATATGCTTCACGTGAAGAGTTCATATCACCATGGTGGGTTTGCTTCCTTCTTCTTTTCCTCTTCACCATGAGTCTTGGGCCACCATAAATGGGTCCATCATGGATCTGGGTCACCCTTTTAAGGATCCTTGGCCGAAATCAAAAGTGGCTTTGCTTGGTCTTGTCACGCGTACACAGGCTGCTTATGTTGAAACTGCTCACACAAGCAGCCTATGCTGGAACTGCCCTTTTCATCCAAAAAATCCAATTTTTATTTCTAAATCCTATAAAAATATAAAAACCTGAAGAAAAGGTATTATATAGGTGAAAAGGAGAAAAAATACTAAAAACAAGATGGAATAGTACGATAAATTATATTTTGCAAGCTAAAAAACCGTTGAAAAGACCCGTGAAAAGAGTGCAAAATGCGCACTCGTCACCACCCCAAACTAAGATTTTGCTTGTCCCCAAGCAATTATCCTGAAAAACGGGATGAAAACGTCTTACCCATTGGAATCAACGGGGCCTATCTGACCAAGGTTACATGAGAAATCTCCAAAAGGTCACGAAAGAAGCCTCAGTATTCAACCTGCAAGAATCGTGAGAACAAGTGCCAAGATGATCCGAAAATCCAAGTTGTTAGGCAATTAATCACATTGATTTAAATTCACAACTTCCCTCTCTGTTTGATGAATTTGGCATTTTATAGGATTGAAAACGGAAATATGCAGATTCACTTCCCGATCTCCACTAATGACAAGGATAGAATCACAGGGATCAAAAGGTCTTTATTCGGGTTGAAATGGGGCTCGGGTTAGGTTTAGGAAAGAAAGGAAATAAAGGAATTAAAAAAGTGCCATGCCCTAAAGGAAAGTTTTACCATAACATATCCATGCAAGACGTCATCAGAGTGATTCTAAAGGACATTGTGCGTCTTGGAGAGTTTTTGTTGCCTTCCTCCCTTTTTTTTTTCTTTTTGCGAGATACATCAATTTTTTTTCATGTCATTTCTTTTCTTTTCCGTGAAGTATCTCTTTTTTTCTCGCTTTGTTGAAGGCGTAGACAAATGAATAGCATTCTCCATTTCCAGCACAGGCTGCTTGTGTTGTGCCTGTGTGTAGACGAACCACCACTTATCTTGACGTTAGGCATATGTTAAAGGAAAATGAATTCAAGCAAGTGCACATGGGAGAGTATTTATGAAAAATAAGGTGATAGCCATAGGTTCAAAGGGTGTAGGTGGTGAATGTGGGTTATCAACGAAAGATGGCTATCAGAAAGAGGCTCGAAGTGGTTTACGAGGGAAAATGTACGAGCATGGGTAGGTTATGCGGTTTGCATGGGCTATGAAAGAATGCCTTAATCCTATCCCTGAAAAACAATCCTTGTAATAATTTCGCTTTGATCGGGTTGTGAACCTGTTCTAAGACCCAAAAGATTTATGCCAAATATGTTTAATAAATAAAACAAGCAAAGAGGTTAGAAGCGAATTAAACCAATCGGAAAAATTTACCCACAAAGTGTGACTCGGCCATTTAGGAACTCGTCCCCAATATTCATGCAAGCGAACACACGTGACTCGATCGTCAAAATTTTGAGAGAATCCCTGTACTTGTGTCGGATTAGGACCAATTAAGCCCAATGAGTCATCTGTAACTTGCAAAAAATTTATTCAAACAAAAGAAAAACGAAAAATACACTGAAGAAAATTACTTATTATGCTAAGAAAGATAAATAAAAGACCGCAGCTACTATGCTGAAAGTATAGCCACCCCGAACTTAAAACTTGCAGTGTCCTCACTGCGCAAAAATAGGCTAGAAAGTCCAGAAAACAAAGCAGGGGCAGCAATCATATTTAGCAAAAAAAATGAACTTGCGGACCAAAAATTTTTAAAAGAAAATAAATTGAAACTACAAAAGAACTAAAGGAACCTGAACTTGCTGCTTTTATTTGCGGAATAAGGGAAAGAATCGTGGGTTGCCTCCCACGCAGCGCTTCTTTAATGTCTTGTAGCTGGACTCGGAGCTCCTCAAGATGAAGGTGGGTTGGAGAACGGTTGCACTACCTCTTGTCCGGTAGGCTCTCCAGGATCATAAAAGCTTTGGCAACAAGACTCTGTTTCCAATTCTGAGGTCTTGTTTTTGGATGATACTCCCACGCCAGTGTTTGGATCCTTTTCTGCCAATTTTATGAGTATAAACTGAGGGATTAATCCCGATAAGATCATCGGTGGAATACACAATTGTCTTCTTGTGTCGTCCCTTATCTTTCAGCAACGTATCCTTCTCTCCCTCAGTAAAACTCACATTTATATCACCTAGATGTGTGAAGTTTGTTTCCAATAATGCACATTGGAACTCAGGAGGTAAAGGTTTCATCTTAACCTTCGGAGCATTTTCTTCTGTCAAGTCTTCTGGCATCGCATCTAACTTCTCAATTCTCATGTCTTCTTCTGCAGACGCCAAAGACAAGACTTCAAGTTGGCGTGCATAGCCTACTATTTCTGGATCTGGATCCTTAACGCTTTTTGTATGGGCAAGGCATGCCAACAAGGGATCTGCACAGTGTGCCCGTGCTGCAATTTCTTCAACTGCTTCTTCAACGATGTCAAGTCGGTTGCACGAGTCGTCTGATACTTCATTGCGATTCACTTTATCAACAACGAAGCAAATCTTTTCAGACCCGATTTGTAATGTAAGCTTCCCGCCCTTGACATCGATGATGGCATCAGCAGTTGCCAAAAAGGGTCGTCCAAGGATGATAGGTACGTGGTTATCGACCTCCATGTCTAGAACCACGAAATCAACCGGGACGAAGAAGTTCCCAATTTTGATAGGAACTTCCTCCAAGATTCCCACTGGATACTTGACAGACCTATCTGCTAGGTGAAGGGACATAGCAGTAGGTTTTAAATCCCCTAGGTTGAGCTGCTTGCTGATCGACAGAGGGATCACACTAACACTTGCGCCCAGATCACAAAGTGCTCTCTCAATGCGTACCTTCCCTATGTCGCAGGGGATAGTGAACATCCCGGGATCTGGAAGCTTGTTCTGAATAATCGCACTACATTCTCCTGTTAGTGCCACCGTCCCGTAGTCAATCAATTTATTCTTTTTGGACAAGATGTCCTTTAAGAATTTTGCATATGTCGGCATTTGGGACACGGCTTCTATGAATGGAATATTGATGTAGAGCTTTTTCATAACGTCCAGGAAACGTCCGAACTTCTTATCATGCACCAGTGGATTGAGCCGCTGAGGGAAGGGAATTGGTGGGACATAGGCTTTCACTTCGTCTTGCTTTGCCTTCCCTTTATCGGCTGACACAGCCTGCTCATGCTCCGCAGGCTTGTCTTTTTGCACGGTCTGGCCATGCTCTCCCTCTACTACCGGGACTGGAGGTGGTTGTCGCTCCTGATATTGAGTACCACTCCTAAGAGTGATTGCATTGCATTGAGCGTTAGGGTTTACCTCCGGCTTTCCCGGTAATCTGCCAGAATTGCCCTGACTAGGGCTAGCTTGAGCGATCTGACATTCAAGACTGTTGATTTTGTCAGAAAGCCCTTTCACAACTTGTCGCTGCTCCTCCATAAATGACCTGAGTAGCGACTGCAAGTCATCTTTAGGAGCTGGCTGATACGACTGTTGGTATGCCTGTGTAGGTTGCTTTGGAGGATATCCGGGAGGACCTCTTCCGGTTTGATTTTGGTTTTGGTTGGGCTGTTGAGGCTTCCAAGAGAAGTTAGGGTGGTCCCTCCAACCTGGGTTGTAGGTGTTTGAATAAGGGTCCTTCTGGACTCTCTGGTTGATGTAACTCACTTGCTCTTGGTATGCTTGCTCATAGCCTCCCTCTGTCAGGCACTCCGAATAACCTCCTTCGCATCTAGCACAGGAATGGGATTGTCCTTTCCCATTCAACTTCAAGATGGCATCCAACTTGGCGTTCACTAGGCTCATTGCATCAAGTTCTAGAACTCCGGCTGTTCTTGTGAGCTCGCCTTGCCATTCGAATTTATTGCTGGCGATGTGTTCGAACAATTCGTATACATCCTCAGCATCTTTGGCTAAGGCTACTCCTCCAGCTGCAGCATCAACGTGTGCACGGAGGGATTCATTCAGGCCCGCATAGAACTTCTCCACGATCAGCCAATCGGGAAGGCCATGCTGTGGACATCTTCTCAAAGCTTCCTTGAATCTTTCCCATGCATCGTAGAAAGATTCAGTGGACTTTTGTTTGAATTCCATGATGCCGTTCCTCAATGTCATGGCCTTGTTGGGTGGAAAGAATTTCTTCAGAAAGGCCTGAGACAGGGCAGCCCATGTATCAAACGTCCTAGGAGGTTGTACGGTCAACCACGCCTTCGCTTTATCCTTGAGTGAGAAAGGAAAAAGGCGCAACTTGATAGCGTCCTCGGAGACTCCATTTACCTTGATGGTATCACAGATTTCCAGGAAATCTTGCAAATGCTGATTTGGGTCTTCCAAGGAGGAACCTCCAAAAGGTTCGTTTTAGACCATTTTGATCAGGGCCGGCTTAAGCTCAAAATTATTAGCTTGCACAGCTGGGCGGACCACACTGGACTGTGCAAGGGTTGCATCGGGGATGGAGAAATCCCGGACTGGTCTACGCCGAGGTCCGTAATGGACTCCCTCGATCTCCTCGATGATGCGTCCTACGTGTCCCTCCATCTCTCCTCCAGTAAAACTTGAAGAAACCTGAAGAAGAAATAGAAGAAAAACTACCCAAACGGGTGAAAAAGAAAATGAAAAATAAAAATCTAGAATAACCTAATCACTAAGTTAAATAATATTAACGCCGATCCCCGGCAACGGCACCAAAAACTTGATAGCTTCCCGCAAGTATACGGGGTTGTTGTAGTACCAAGGTCGTCTCACAGGGATCTTTGTTAAGTACTATTCAACTAAGCAACTTATGATTATCTAGAGAAATAAATAATGTTGAGGATTGATGTTTGAATCGGAAAATTAAAGAAAATAAAAATGATTAAAATTTAATAATATTAAATATCTAGGACTTCGGGGAATTCCTTGCCAACATTTCCATGCAATTAAGCTACGCATAAGCAGGTCATGTATTGTCACCACATAGTTAGCCTATGTAGAATCTATGAATTAAAAGTGCCTATATTAATTGCTTGTTGCCGAATGGGAGCTGGAAGACTTGATATGGAACTTGATGTGGAACTTCCATGTGCAGGTCTTTATATAGTGGAGGGAAGATGGAAATGCTTGGTTGGAAAATGTTTGTAGTGGCGCCAAAAGTGGCATCAGACCACTTCCTCCTTTGCGCCAAAATTGCACTGCATGTCACACTTCAATCCATTGCAAGGTAGCAAGAAGTGGCTCCCTCCATTAAGCAAGTGTTGTCAAGTGTCTTTGACCAAGCTTCTTTTGGATGATGAAGATGCAAGCAAAAGTGGGTGGCAGGGAAAATGTCTTCACATGGCGCCAAAAGTGGTGTAGTGGACCACTCACTCTTGCGCCAAAATGGGTTACTTTGCCACCTCTTCAACCGTTGCATGCCAATTCAAAGTTGGTTCCTAACTTCATGCTAGTACAACCAAAGATGCATGACTAATTCCCTTTTCTTTGGATAATGTAAGCAGGTGTCACTAAGAGGAAAATGACACACATGATTAACCAAGCCTATCAACGTATCATCTTGACTTTTTCTTCCTTGGATGATGTCACCAAAAATCACATGCAAATTGGAGGTGGATGGATATGCTTCACGTGAAGAGTTCATATCACCATGGTGGGTTTGCTTCCTTCTTCTTTTCCTCTTCACCATGAGTCTTGGGCCACCATAAATGGGTCCATCATGGATCTGGGTCACCCTTTTAAGGATCCTTGGCCCAAATCAAAAGAGGCTTTGCTTGGTCTTGTCATGCGTACACAGGCTGCTTATGTTGAAACTGCTCACACAAGCAGCCTATGCTGGAACTGCCCTTTTCATCCAAAAAATCCAATTTTTATTTCTAAATCCTATAAAAATATAAAAACCTGAAGAAAAGGTATTATATAGGTGAAAAGGAGAAAAAATACTAAAAACAAGATGGAATAGTACGATAAATAATATTTTACAAGCTAAAAAACCGTTGAAAAGACCCTTGAAAAGAGTGCAAAATGCGCACTCGTCATGCAACACTATAAATTACTGAAGGTCGAAACAAGCAAAAACCACCAAATATATATACCAAACCAAAAACTCGACCCAAAATTGGTACAAGACTAAAAAGACTAAAACAAAAATCTAATTTTCAAATTTTATCTTTCCGGGCCCCGTCACGGATAAGCTAGGGGTCAGACCTGGTTCTCAACATATTTCGGGTGCCAGACCAAATCCAAGAGAACCTAGGGATCGACATCCCAAAAATAAGAACCCAGGGATAGACATCCCAAATATAATCACGGGATAGACATTCCAAGCATAGACATGCTTATCACAAGTAACCCAGGTCATGGCCACCACAAAACAGTCTTAAACCATCGAGTCGTACCACTACTTATCACGTGACTATTATATTATCATCATCCAAATCCAAATCACAGGGATCAACATCCCTAACCAAAATACCGGGACAGACATCCCATCCAAAACCGAGGATCGACATCCTTATCACAAATTATTATTTAATCCATTATTCTTTAAACCATTGACACCGAGATAAACATCCAAAACTCAACACGGGGATAAACATCCCAATAACAATCAAGACACTGGGATAAACATCCCGAATCATACCACAGCAAATGCAACACTCAACAGTGCAACAATCATCAAACACAACAACCGAGTAATACAGTCACATATTGAAGGAAATCCATCCTCACCTTAGCCGATTACTCAACTCTGAAGGTAATGACCGGTCCAAGGCCGGCTCCTCGAGAAACTGCCCGATATCAAAACCTACACAACAAAACAACATGCTCACATAAATGCACATAATTGGTATGCTATGATGCCAATACTGCGAAATAAACCCATCCCGGTTCATATCCTTTATTATCATCTTTTACCATAATTAAACCTTTTTCCGAAACTAATATATCGTACGTATATCCGAATATTACTTCGGTATTTAATACTTTAATTAAATCTCTTTCTAAAATATTTTTATGGAGATATTTATCGTTTCCCAAAAATATGATTATCATAAAATAATTTTTCTAGGAAGATATATATTTTCAAAATTATTTACTTAAAATAATTTTACCTTTCCAAAAATTATAATTACTATAATATAATTTTCCTAAAAATATAACGTATGCTTATACTTCCAAAATATTTTACGGTATATGTATTCTTTTCTAAAATAGTTACTATATAGTAATTTTGCAAAGGACATAATTCATATTATAATTACTTACTTTCTTGAAAATAATACAACATGATAATTACTTTATTTATTTTTTTACAATACCATGTATTTATATTTCCCAGAAAATATATATTTCATATACCTTTTTTTTTCCAGATTATAAATATATATATATATAAATATGTTTTTCTTATTATCTTTATTATTTTATTTTTTTTAAATCGGAATGGGCCAAATTGTACCAGCCCAGTCTAAACCCATCAAACCAAACATGTCAGCCCAACGCAAGGCCCAAGCCATAGCAAGGTAGCCCGACCCGTGACCAAACCCAGGCAAGGCAGCCCAGGTTGCAAGCAACCGGGTCAACCCAAGTGAAATCGGGCCAAATCCGTCATAGATGGGTCAACCCGCGTGTTGTCTACAACCCGCCTCGCTTACCTTGCTGTGAGGTGGCGTCGCAGGCGGTTGCGGCGCGAGCAGATCAGGAAGGAGACGGCCGCAGGTGAAAAAGGGGCCGGTCCGACGGGTTGTTGCGTTGTGGCTTGGCTCCTATCCGGCGGTTGCTGCAGATCGGGGCAGCTGGTGCGAGGCTGGCGGCGAGGAGGCGACACATTCGGAGGCGCGATGAGGCAGCGAGTAGATCGGCGGCAGTTTGAGCGTGTGGTGGCGTCTCGGGTGGCGGCCGTGCACGCGAACGGGAGGAGGAAAAGAGGGAGGAGGAGAAAGATGGTGGCGAGGCGGTGAGGGCGGTGACTGGTGGTGGCGAGCAAGGAGGAGAAGGAAGGGAGGAGAAGAGGTGGTGGTGTCGAGGTTTCAGGTGGTGTTGGTGGCGGTTCACGGTGGTTGGCTGTCGGATGGTTCACGGGTTTGGTGGTGTTTGTGTTTTTTTTTTCTCTTCCTGGTTACTTAGGTAGTATGCAGAAGATAGGAACGGGAACTGGCAGAGTTGTTTGTAGAGGAAAAGAAGACAAATGGTGATGGGCAGTGTATTGGAGAGGAAGGGAAATGACACTGGTTCAGTTTTGCAGGCAGATGCAAGGAGAAGAAGAAAAGGTAGAGTCACGAGCAGCATAGGTAAGGTTTCACAAGCTTCACAGGAAGAAGGCGGCTGCGTGACTCAATCATGCAGTCGTGTCCCGACCGGACCAGAAAATAACTGATACACCCACTTAATTATTTTCCGGTGTGATTTTTCTGAGGATTCCAGGACCCAAAAAATACCACCTTTGGTCCGTAAAATCCACGGAAGAATCTCGAGCGCAGGAAAAGCGAAAAACAACGCTCGATTTACCTTGAATTAATTACCCAAGATTAATTCATTCGGTAAATCGCTGTAAAAAGACTTTTACCGTCCGGTAAAAATACCAAATTTTTACCCGGGCTGTTACAGTCTACCCACCTTAAAAAGAATTTCGTCCTCAAAATTCCTTGTCTTATCCGTAGGTCCTACCACGATAAGCTTCTGGCACGCTCTGCCAGGTGTCCAAACTCAATGCGAGATACCGCTTATACCCTTAAGCGACATCTCCTCCGCTTATAAATACCATACCTCATAACTGAGACACTCACTCTCACCCATGGACTCTCCACTAAGGACAAGAACCACCTCGGACTCCGAGGACAACAGCTACATCGGTGGTACTGCCTTCCCGACAAGCTCTGATGAAGAACCTCCCAAGAAGCGGTCCAAGACAAACACCATCAGTCTGAAGGAAGATGTGGTGGTCTCCCTAAGACTGCGAGAGAGGCGTGCCAACAAGAAAGCTGAAGAACGGAAGGGCAAAGCAACGGCTGGATGCAGCACTCTGCAGCAAACACTGACGCAACTAAATGTATCACTGAGGAAGGTCAGCTCGGCGGTGATGCAGATAGAACTGGCGTGCGCGGAACTCTTTCCCCACGTCAAAAACATCCAAAAGCTTGTAAAAGACTTAGAGAAGCATGTAACTCAATACAGTACTTCTTTTCCGTTGTAAAACTGTTATGAATAAATAAAATAAGTTTTCTTTTAAAATCAAAACTCTTATGTTACGAAGTCTTATGTTAAACAGAAAATCAAAACATCTCAAAGCAAAACAAAAATTAACAATAAGAATATAAAATCAAACATAAAGAGATTAAAAACAAAATTCGTTTAACAAAACCAAAACATAAAGAAGTTAAAACACAAAATATATTTTCATGTTTGGCGCTCTAGATCAATCGTAAACATGCTTGATCACGAGAAACGTGACACGCATAGCTAACGGTGACGTCGGTTTTCCTCGCGAAAAAGACATCCGTTAACTCGCAAGGCGATGATCACGAGCACGTCCTGTGTCCCTCGAAAGAAACGTTATCCACTGGTTCACAAATTCCGCATGAACCAAAACGTCTGTCAAGTCTCGTATCTCTCCATGATGTCCGAACAGGTGTAAGCTTGTCGCACATGCACTCTACTCGAGGTATCGACCCATCAGTCTAGCCACAACGGTCAGGAATGCATGTGATAAAAGATGTAGAAAAAAAAGTCATAAAAAGAATAAAGCAAAGTAGCCAAGGCGATAGAAAATCGTGAGATGGAAAAGAGCTGAAAAACACTTGCGTTTGTAGCCCCAAAACACACAAAGTGATGAAGCAATAAATGAGGCAACAGAAAAATTTTCAAAAAGCAACACCTTGAAGAATGAAAACAATTGGAGCTTTGTGAAGGGAATCTGCTTTTCCCTTCACCGAAAAATATTTAAAACTTCCTGAAAACATGTGGGGGCTATACCTTGAAAAACAGAAAAACACAAAGCATCTTAAAGCAAACAAAACGCTCAGGCAAATAAAACACAACGTTCATAAAACAAAACCCCACGCGTCCAAAAAACGATGCCTGCTCCATCATCCGTCTTCTTCGTCGAAGGTGCCAACCTAGGCAGAAGAAACCGACTGGCCTACAGCATGATCAACGAGCGCCCAGAGGAACTACCGAACGAGCTCGGCAGGAGGCCCCGTCTGGTCTTCATCGACGAACTCTACTCCTCCAGATTCTTCGTCACTCCCATGGAAGAGACGTTCTTCCTAGAGGACCAAGGCACCCTGAGGACTTCCTTCTACGGCTCGGCCAATTCCGTCATGTTTTTTGTTTCTGAAAGACTTCAGGAATTCAACCTAGAGTCCACTTGCCATTTCCTGGACCAAGGCATCTACTACCAGCTCTCGATGACTGCCCAGAGCATGCCCAGAGTCACTCGGCTACCCGCAACTTGGCCAAAGGCCTGACTACTAGTGTGGAACTGCAGAGGAGTCGCTAGGCGTTCCCAGGAGTTCTCGTGTACCCTAAGAGACCTGAAGAACCAGTACAGGCCCAACTTGGTTCTTCTCACGGAGACCCACTGGTAGCCTGAAGACGATCACGGTGTCATCCCACTTCGGTTCCCTCCAGCAAAATAGTTCGTGCTTCCTGGCCAGAACAACGCGGGCGGTATGTGGTTCTCGTGGAACGACAGCATCAGGGTCAACATCAACAATGACCCCAATAGCTTCAGGGTCAACGTTGTTCCAAGAAGATGAATGTTTTTTTTATAATATAATGTAATTTTAATTTTTGCAATATTAATATTAGTGATATTAATAATATTTATCTTTCTGCTTATTTATGGCATCAACTACCTCTTATGTGTATGCTCTATGACAGTTGGCGTCCCTTGACTGGATCCATAATGCACTAACTAAATGATATTAAATAATAAACAAATGGAGCGAACTATGCAAACAAGAACAACAAACACAGAACGACTGCCCATCAAGACCTAACGCCCGCTCCGCTACCAAAATGAAACGCCCCGACCCGTATTTACAGTACAAAGTAAACACGTGCCGGAACTGTAACGACCCAACCATACAACCCCAGCATACAGTGTATACAACAGAAACTCGGGCTCAACAGCCCAAAATAAAAACATCAGAAATCTGGCGCTTCGGCCCAACAACAAAACATATCACCCGAACTCGGGATCATCAATAACATCATAATTGGCCCATTGGCCCAACAATAGCAATATATAGCACAGCGGAAGACCTAATAACTCACAAAGACATTGTATGCGACACTGATGCAAACTATGGATCCGAGTCCTGTCCAAGGGATAACACCGCAGCTTGCCTGGAATGCATCAAACCTGAACCACAAATAACTCAACCTACGGGATGAAAGCCCGCAGGTGAGGGGTGAGTCCGAAGTGCTCACCGACGAAGGATAGACAATCAATATGCAACACTATAAATTACTCATGGTCGAAACAAGCAAAAACCACCAAATATATATACCAAACCAAAAACTCGACCAAAAACTGGTCCAAGACCAAAAAGACTAAAACAAAAATCCAATTTTCAAATTTTATCTTTCCGTGCCCCGTCACGGATAAGCTAGGGGTCAGACCTGGTTCTCAACATATCTCGGGTGCAAGACCAAATCCAAGAGAACCCAGGGATCGACATCCCAAAAATAAGAACCCAGGGATAGACATCCCAAATATAATCACGGGATAGACATCCCAAGCATAGAAATGCTTATCACAAGTAACCCAGAACATGGCCACCACAAAACAGTCTTAAACCATCGAGGCGTACCACTACTTATCACGTGACTATTATATTATCATCATCCAAAACCAAATCACAAGAATCAACATCCCTAACCAAAATACCGGGATAGACATCCCATCCAAAACCGAGGATCGACATCCTTATCACAAATTATTATTTAATCCATTATTCTTTAAACCGTTGACACCGAGATAAACATCCAAAACTCAACACGGGGATAAACATCCCAAAAACAATCAAGACACTGGGATAAACATCCCGAATCATACCACAGCAAATGCAACACTCAACAGTGCAACAATCATCAAACACAACAACCGAGTAATACAGGCACATATTGAAGGAAATCCATCCTCACCTTAGCCGATTACTCAACTCTGAAGGTAATGACTGGTCCAAGGCCGGCTCCTCGGGAAACTTCCCGATATCAAAACCTACACAACAAAACAACATGCTCACATAAATGCACATAATTGGTATGCTATGATGCCAATACTGCGAAATAAACCCATCCCGGTTCATATCCTTTATTATCATTTTTTATCATAATTAAACCTTTTTCCGAAAATAATATATCGTAGGTATATCCAAATATTACTTCGGTATTTAATACTTTAATTAATTCTCTTTCCAAAATATTTTTGTGGAGATATTTATCGTTTCCCAAAAAATATGATTATTCATAAAATAATTTTTCTAGGAAGATATACATTTTCAAAATTATTTACTTAAAATAATTATACCTTTCCAAAAAATTATAATTACTATAACATATTTTTCCTAAAATTATAACGTATGCTTATACTTCAAAAATATTTTACGGTATATATGTAATCTTTTCTAAAATAGTTACTATAGAGTAATTTTGCAAAGGGCATAATTCATATTATAATTACCTTAGTTTCTTGAAAATAATATAACATGATAATAACTTTATTTATTTTTTTACAATACCATGTATTTATATTTCCCAGAAAATATATATTCCATATACCTTTTTTTTCCAGATTATAAATAAATATATATATATGTATAAATATGTTTTTCTTATTATCTTTATTATTTTATTACTTTTTTTAACCGGACTGGGCCAAATTGTACCAGCCCAGTCCAAACCCATCAAACCAAACATGTCAGCCCAACGCAAGGCCCAGGCCATAGCAAGGTAGCCTGGCCCGTGACCAAACCCAAGCAAGGCAGCCCAGGTTGCAAGCAACCAGGTCAACCCAAGTGAAATCGGGCCAAACCCGTCACAGATGGGTCGATCCGCGTGTTGTCTACAACCCGCCTTGCTCACCTTGCTGTTAGGTGGCGTCGTAGGCAGCGACGGCGCGAGCAGATGGGGAAGGAGACGGCCGCAGGTGAAAAAGGGGCGGGTCCGACGGGTCGTCGCGTCGTGGCTTGGCTCCTCTCCGGCGCTTGCTGCAGATCGGGGCGGCTGGTGCGAGGCTGGTGGCGAGGAGGCGACACATTCGGAGGCGCGACGAGGCAGCGGGAAGATCGGCGGCAGTTCGAGCGTGTGGTGGCGTCTCGGGTGGCGGCCGTGCACGCGAACGGGAGGAGGAAAAGAGGGAGGAGGAGAAAGATGGTGGCGAGGCTGTGAGGGCGGTGACTGGTGGTGGCGAGCAAGGAGGAGAAGGAACGGAGGAGAAGAGGTGGTGGTGTCGGGGTTGCAGGTGGTGTTGGTGGCGGTTCACGGTGGTTGGCTGTCGGGTGATTCACTGGTTTGGTGGTGTTGGTGTTTGTGTGTGTGTTTGTGTTTTTTTTTTTTTCTCTTCCTGGTTGCTTAGGTAGTATGCAGAAGATGGGAACGGGAACTGGCAGAGTTGTTTGTAGAGGAAAAGAAGAGAAATGGTGATGGGCAGTGTATTGCAGAGGAAGGGAAAAGACACCGGTTCAGTTTTGCAGGCAGATGCAAGGAGAAGAAGAAAAGGCAGAGTCACGAGCAGCACAGGTAAGGTTTCACAAGCTTCACAGGAGGAAGGCGGCTGCGTGACTCAATCATGCTGTCGTGTCCCGACCGGACCAGAAAATAACTGATACACCCACTTAATTATTTTCCGGTTTGATTTTTCTGAGGATTCCGGGACCCGAAAAATACCAACATTGGTCCGTAAAATCCACGAAAAAATCTCGAGCGCTGGAAAAACTAGGTTACGAAAAATGACTCTCGATTTACCTTGAATTAATTACCCAAGGTTCATTCATTCGTTAAATCGCTGTAAAAAGATTTTTACAGTCCGGTAAAAATACCAAATTTTTACCCGGGCTGTTACATAGTCTTTTTTTTTGACAATTTTGACATTTGACAACGTATAGAGGCGACACTTGGCAAATAGAAGCTTAAAAGAAAAATTAATAAAAATATAATTTTCCCAATTTTGCTTTTTTAATATGACAATTAATATTTATTGGCAAGGAGCCCAAGGAAACTTTAAGCCGAGAAAATCAAAACAGCAGTAAAAATATATTTTTCTGTTATCTTAGTGTTGAAAAAATTAATAGTCATTAATTTAGTCTAAACAGAATATATTATTCCGTTATCTCTATGTTGCAAAAATTAATAGTCATTAATTTAGTCTAGATGAAACGCTCGTGTCCCAATTTATTAGTATAAAATGACTTTAAATATAAAATGACCAAATTGCCCTTATCATTCCCGGGACACGAAAATATAATCAACTGGAACACCGTATCCCAGATTATCCATTAGATTAATTATATCATGTGAAGTGGCCAAAATGCCCTTCTCCCCCGGGATACAATAAAATCAAGAAAATCATTAATTATGCAATATAAAGACAATACAGTATATCAAATAGAGTATGCAGCGGAAGACAAATACATAATCACATATGAAAGCAGTGCACCCTATGGATCAGACCCGAGGAGGAAAGCACTGCCACCTGCTGATATGCACCACTGCTCAAAGAACAGTTAACCTGTGACAAGACTGTGAGGGGGTGAGATCAACCACTGTCTCACCTCAAACAAATAAACCAATAATATACAATTACAAATCAACTACAAGTACACCGGCATCAGGCAGTAGCAAACACAGAGCACAAACAATTCACAGCACACAACACCAGTCATCACCGGACTTCAACCATCACTTATCATTACTTATCTTATTATCTTTGTTATTAGGTTTAAATATTTTATTACGGCCCTCTACTGTGTGCGTCGAGCTCGGTCCCGTCTCATGAGACAACCAGGCATAAGCCCAAATAAACCAGGCACGAAGCCTAAACATATCCATAGAAAGAGAGAGAGACAAAGAGAAAGAGGGAGATAGAAAGGGGGGAGGTAGAACCGGTCATAACAGACCCATATGCTAAACCGCATGAAATCCCGAGGGGTATCACTTCCCGCTCGAACCAACCGGTCAATAGCCCCACAGTAGAATTATTATAGTATTTTATTCTCAATTATCCTTTAAGAATTGTACCATACGTTATTTTCAAACATGGTTGTGTGGATTAAACATCTTATTCTCAAATCCAGGCCTCCAACCCACAGTCCACCACACAAACCACAAAACCATTTATCACGTTATTTAACACGCAAAACAAGTCATGCTCGACAGGCATATTAAATCACACTGGTACACAGTTCACATAATCATGCACACTGCATCAGAGGTATCATCAATATATACAATTTGCAATTAACAACATCAGCACATCAGACAAGCATGCATACAGCATTCAAGACCAACAATTAATACCACTTTATAACCACGACAATGAACCGAGCATTGTAGGCAGTAATGCATACAAAGGTTTATAAGTCCTCACCTGGGCCATATTAATTGTCCCGGAAGCCGAAGCCTCGTTCCACCTCGACAATCCTATATTAATAACAAAATACAACCCCACATAAGGTCCACATAAAACTATGCTGAAAACATGTCAATATCGTGACTATAACCCATATTATCTTTTGTCCTTAAGTCCGATTAAACAGATCATGGGTCTAAGCCCAAACAAGTCCAAACATATATCTGGGCCTAAAGCCCGTATCATTTAAAGCCATTGGCCTAAAAATTCATCTTAAATTAATTACTCTTTATTGGGCCTAAAGCCCATTCGATATCCATGAGTCATATAGAGTTATTGGGCCTAGGCCCGGCCCATCATAATACTCAAGCTAACCCCTAACCCGAGCTTACTCTTTTTCGGCCTAAAGGTACTATGCTCGACAGTAAGAATCCGGCCACGCGTCTCTCAACTCATCACACTCGTTTTCCACTAGTCCATTATATCTTGATACATCGATTAAAATGCATATCTAGTACATGACATGTATAAAATTAGATTACAAGCATCGCCAGGAATTACCATTTAATGCCAAGTCAAGATGCACGCCGGAATAATAACTCGCTCGCCGGTACAGAAGTCCGTTCGCCAGAAAATTCTCGAGCCTCGCCGGATTCCAGACAGCCTCGCCGAAACAGTACTTCTGCGCCGGATCCCGGCTACTGCCTCGCCAGAGAATCCACAATAATCCGGATAACAACCCGGGTAACTGTCCAAATTCCAAACATCATCATCATCCAAATTCAATCTCATCATCTCAGCAGCCACAAAATACCAAACGAATCAAAGACAAGAAGAGGTACTGAGAAACCTTACCGGAAACTGATTCGTCCTCTCCAAACCAAACACTCCAGAACCCGAATCCCTAAGTCTAGCAACTATCTGACCACAACTCAGCCAACACCAGCCCACCACCATCAACCTTCAGGCACCGACACAACCGGCCACCAGAAACCAGATTAACCTCGGCCCAAAAACGAAAAGACAAAAGAAAAGAAGAGCAGGGAAGAAACGGAGAAACGGCATCGGTGACTTACCGCAACAACCGGCAGCGATGGCAGCTGTAAGGGCGACGACAGCGCTGCCACGACGTCCACTCCGAGCTTCCGATCACGACTCAAACCCGAGTCGTCCAAACCCACTGTCCGGCCACACCACCGCATCAAGAACCTCAAATCCGGCCGCCCTTCACTGGACCGGCCACCCACACGAACCCAGAAGCAAGCAGGCCTATGGACCCGAACACCTCAAACACAACACACACACTAGTCGCCACACACACCAGCCACCAAAAACACAGATGGGAGACCCGATTAGTGCATCGGTCCAAAACCTCAAAGGCAAGAACAGGAAAGGGGAAAGATGAAGAAAGAAGGAAGAACGAAGGAGAGCGGCAGCCTACCAGCGATGGTGACGGCGGCCAGACCCGAGCACCACGGCGGCGACGAGCTCAGTCCCGAACTCACCGGTCGCACGTGCAGACAGGGCAAGCTCCCTGTTCCTCAGTCACCACTCTCCACCAGCGGCTCCTCCCTACGCAATAGCAAGATGATGGCGGCGTGGTGTCCCGGCGTATACTCACAGAGGAGATATATGATGGCAACGGCGAGTTGTGTATGGGGAAGAGATGATGTCGGCAAAGAGAGAAGGAAAGGTTTGAATTGGGGAAAGAAAGACAAAAAGAAATAGAAATGGAATGAAGAATAAAAGAAAAGAAGAGAGAAAGATTATGGGTAGCTACCACGATTCGGGGAAAGGAAATCGTGGAAAGAAAAGAAAAGAGAAATAATGGGAGAGAAAAGGGTGGGGCGGCGAAAGAGAAAAGAAAAGAGAGTGAGAAGGGAAAGAAGAAAAGTGAAAGATAAAATAAGGTTGGCCGGCCAAGACCAAAACGACGTCGTTTTGGGTCTTGGGCGCGGTCAACTCTTCCTTGGTCAATCCATTGGCTTTAGGGTTAGGTTTGTTTATTTAATTATTTATTTATTTTTTTTCTTTTCCATTAGATCTAAAACTACGTAGTTTTGATAAAACTACTATAAACTCCACATTTGACACCGATTCACGTCGAAACCCGAACTAGGATTAAATCCAACATATATAAAATGTTTCAGTGTAAAAATAAATTATTAACATTAATTTTCTTGACAAAAATCCCGGAAATTCTACAAGGGTAAAATTGGAAATTTAAATTCCAAAAATTTGAAAATTCCATAAAAATTAATTGACGAAAAATCGGGGCGTTACACTAGACATAAGCCATAGTAAGGTAACTTTCTCGCATAAATTTATTGAACTTAATTTTGCCACATTTATTTGTCATTGCATCCGTTTAAACTTTAATGCTTAGAGTCCATATATGCATAGTCCTTCTTTTTTCGAAAAAAACCACCGAGCAAAATTAGGTGATGCAGATATCAAATTTTAATTACTAAGGAAATATATCATTTTTTACTAGGCACATCTTCCAAACAAATAATGGTATTAATTATAGTATTGTTTAGGGATTTATACATATTATTTAATACTTAGCTTTCAAAATATGGTAATGTATTTAATGGCCAAAAAAATAAATACTATTAATCGGAATAGACGGTTACTAGGATTTCATTGCCATTATTTGTATTAATACCCTGTAGAAATGTTTAAGAAACTAAAGATGGAGGTATAAAATGGGTACAAGCTTTTACAATTGTATAGCTTAATTTCATCTAAGATTTAGCAGGTTAAAAATCAAATTTCCAAAATGCTCTCTTTTTCAAGTTAACCTTCCTTTACAGATTAAGACAATTTCTTTTCATCATTTTTCTTATCAGTTTTTTACCCTCTTTCTTTCCTTTATTTCATTTTCAGTTGATTGTTTACAAGGAAAAAAGAGGAATGAAGCAACATCTACTCTTAAGGTAAGATATTCTCGGTAATATGTTTTATTATATTTTTTCTTACTTTTTAAATGGCATAGTGGGTTGTTTCTGATCTGATTTTTGTGATGATTGGTGCTAATGCGATCTATTGATTATTCAAAGGTACGCAGGTGAGATGGGTTTGGATTTTGGGATCTTATATCACAATATCACCCCAAGTTTCAATTTGGTCCGATTTATTATGCTAATAAATGTTAAGAGCAAGATTGGAGTTTAGATCTTTGCTCTCTACTTCAGACACCAATGATGACCTGAAGATTTATTTAATTATTGATAGATTTTAATTTTGTCGTCTGTTATATTTTTTTTTTCTTTTTGCCTCTTTCCTTATTTCATTTCAATGTGGGTTGGTTATTTACAAGCAAGAAAAAGGACATCTGTATAACTCATTTTTAACCATCAGTATCATGTGAAAAATATATTGGTTTTAAAACTTCAATCTTACAACTATACTTCGGATAATTAATTTTTTACTTTTTATGACCCGATCCAAAATTTATTGGGCTTACTCGCCACCTTGTTCTTAGCCGTCATCCACATCTTTGGAATCACCACCCGAATTTTATTTTAGGGCAAAATTCAGGGAAAAACCTTCCTTAGGCAACCAATGACTCCTTAAGGCAACCGATAAGCGAACCAAAGATGTGGACCCGGGGGTTTGTCACGGATGGGAAGGTGTTAGGAACCCATCCGTGTTGGGGCCAGAACGTGTGCAATTAAAGATCAACACATGCCATGCACAACAACGCAAATAGCAGAAACAAAACAAAGACAAAACATAAAATAAATAAAGATTGAGTTTGTGATTCAAACCACTAAAAACTGCCTACGTAGCCCCTATTATGGGTTCAAAGCTCACGTAGTTCTTAACATGCATCAAAATCACATCATCAGTATCATCACGTCACAGTAGCATACAATCAAGGGAATTAGAACGAGTTACCTCTTGAAGCCTTCCTCTTGCTCCTACTTGGTTACCATTCCCAAGCAAAATTTTGGCAGAAATTCAACGGGTAATTCTACATGGAAGGAAGGTGAACTGCTATCTACTATAAACAGCATAGTTGTAGGTCAACTTCTCAGCTTTCCAGGGACTCCAAGAACGTAGTAAACTGACGTCTGCAACTCCAGATATGGCTATTCTTCTGGGACTACTTGCACAAGAATCCTCTACTCTGGTTTGAAGCTTTCCTCCACCGATTTGCTTTGATCTGCCTCCTTCCTCTTCTTCTCTTGCTCTCCTCTAGCTGTTGCCTTCTTGCTACTCCTCTCCACAAAATTCCTCCAGAATTTCAGCCCTTAAAAGGGTTCCTAAGCTTGGAATTAGAGAATTATTCCAAGCACCTAAGCTTATGTGTGGATAGAGGGGGAAGAGAGAAATTGTCTGTCAATGAGGGTGAACGGGGGGTCCTATTTATAATGTTCAGGGGTTTTGGATGTGGTGTTGATCTAAGGGTCAGGATTGAATCCCTAGATCCAACTGTAGATACCCAAAATCAAGAAAACAGGAAAAATCCGAAAAACTGCCAAAACCAGAAGCGATGTTCGCCAAGCACAGGCGGTCCTCTCTCAAAGCCTGCCAGGTGCTGGCGGTCATGTCGCCATGTCCGCCGGCACATGTTTCCAAATTTGTCCAACTTGATTCCCACGCCCTTCCTAATTAGTTTTTAGCCTTTTGTAAACTCCAGAAAACCTCCTAAGTCCTAACTTGTAGCTAACCCCTACCCCTTTTCTTATTTTTTCTTACATTCTACCCGCTCCACTCTAAATACCATAAACATAAAAAATCAGTAAAAAAATAATTTAATCTGAATTCTGGACAAAAATTCAGACTAAAAGGCCTCTAAGTTCAGTGTTTTTGATGGGCTAAAATTGTTGGAGGGTCCATGTTCCATTGATTCAAACTCTTAATTTATTTCAAACCCAAAATCATCCCAAAGGGTCCAAATATAAAATAAAAGCTTAAAACAATAAAACACCCATATTTTTATTGAATTTAGACTTTAAATATATTAAAACTCAGAATTAAACCATATCGATAATTCCAAGCCAAATACATAAAAATTCAAAATAATAAAAATATTAATAATTCACCAAATTAAATTATGAACATATTTCATCATAGGATCAAATCATCTCATTAATCCATAGACAAAAATACATTTATAACTCAATAAAATAAAATATTAGTGGGTCAAATTTGGGATGTTCACACTTTACATACTCAATTTCATTCGATTACATTAGAAAAAATTAATAATCTATATATTATGATTTTAAACCCAAATAATATGTGTTTTATTTTAATATATATTTAAAAATATTTTAGTAGTCCTATATTTTAATTCGGTCATCATCCGGGCCGGCCTACATGGGAATAGCGGTTAGTATATACTCCCTCTGTTCCTCAATATAAGATCTTTAAGGTTTTTGCACAACCTTTAAGAAAATCATTAAAGAGGTCTGATTTTATTAAATTCTAGTACTCAAATTACTAACATGCCCTTACTTTATCCTAATAATAAAATATATCCTTTTTATTATCCTAACAACAAAAACATTATTATCGCGTGCAGCACATCACTTTTGTTTTCAAATTGAGATTCAATCTACTTCATCGCGTGCAGCACATCACTTTTGTTTTGAAATAAATTTAGATTCAATCTACTTTCATGCCACCAAAAAAAATTTACCAAAACATCAAACCGGCAAAAATTAAAATGTCATGACTTAAATGAAAATTTTCGCACCGGAAAAATTTAAAATGTCATGATTCAAATGAAAATTTTCCCACCCATAACAGTAATATAAAGAACTTATCCATCCCTTCTTAGTTAAACATGTGAGTAAAATGGAGAGCAACTCCAAAATTATCAGTCTAGATCTAAATCGTAGTCCACAATCATTAGAAACTCCTTATGTTGATGAGTGTTTGATGGTGAAGGAAAGTAGAAGTGATAATTATCAAAAGAAAGGTAACTATATATATTCTCAGTTTTTTTTTTTCTTTCAACAATTTTTAATGGTATTCATTTGTTTAGGGTTAGAATTCTTATTGGATTTGAACTCTCAAGCCATGGAGGAACAGGTTGAAAATATTGGAGAGAAAGAAGCCACAAACGACAACACTGGTATGTTTTATAATTTTTTCTAGTTTTATATTAGTTTTCTATTTCTCTTTTATGATGAATGTTCTTGTATAGATATATCTTTATCCCTCTTAGAATTACTATTATATTTTATTGATTTTATATTGAAAATTCTCATATAGATTTATCACTGTCCCTCCTAGAATTACTATCAAGATAAATCTGTCACAATTAGACTAGATTAATATAGTGAGCAATTAAATAGGATTTTTCTCTTGTTTTTTTTTTTACATTCGGCACATCCTGTGATTTTTTTTTTTCACATTCACATCTCAGGATATAAAAATATCATGGATTTAAACACACTGCCATTAGAGGGGGAGGTATCCAATCCAGATACTGGTACTATCATTTTTAAATAACTTTAAATTATGCAATTTTGCAATTTATGATTTTTTTAATTTATATTGACATAGTATTTGCACTGTTTGGTTTAGGACAAGAAAAGTTGATGGATTTAAACACAGTCTCATCAAAGAAGGTGGTAGCAGATCCAGATATTGGTACTTTCTTTTTTTAATAATTTTAAATAATGTAATTTTGCATTTCATGTTTTTTTAATTTATATTCACATAGCTCTTCCACGGTTTAAGACATGAAAATTTGATGGATTTAAATATAGTGCCATTAGAAAAGGCAGTATTAGACCCTGATATATGTAATTTTTGCACTTCATGGTTTATTTATATTGTTTTTTATTGTTTTGTTTTAGGATATGAAAATTATTTGATGGATTTGAACACATTGCCAATAGAGGAGGTGGCATCAGATCCTAATATTGGTACTATTATTTTTTATAATTTTAAATTATGCAATTTTTGTACTTTATGATTTTTTCATAATATTCACATGGTTGTCTTGTTTGCTTTTAGGACATGAAGATTGGATAGATTTAAACATAGAGCCATTAGAGGTGCTGGTATCAGATTCTGAGGAGGTGTTAGACCCCAACATTGGTATTATTACCTTTCATAATTTTAAATTATGTAATTTTGAATACTTTGAATTGAGTGTTATTTGACTTTCACCTAGAGTGACTGGGATGTAGTCACTTATTTTATTTTTTCAATTACACTGTTCTTGATACTATTATGGGAAAAAAGTTTCATTATAACAGCTCGGGTAAAAAATTGTATTTTTACCGGGACTGTAAAAGTCGTTATACAGTGATTTACCTTTGAATTTACTCTTAGGTAATTAATTCAAGGTAAACCGGACATTGCTTTTCGAGACCGAGGCTTTTCCCGCACTCGGGATTTTTCCGTGGATTTTTCGGACCAAAGTTGGTATTTTTCGGGTCTCGGAATCCTCAGAAAATCACACCAGAAATATAAGTAAGGAGGTGTATTAGTTATTTTCTGGTCTGGACGGTACACGACTGCATAATTGGTTATTGTAGCAGCCTTCTCCTATTATGCCTATGACTTACCTTTCTCCTATAACCCCGTAATTTTCTGCTTCCCAGTAGCACCTTTTCTTTCCTGCAAGCTTCACAGAACACATCCAAAAAACAAAAAGAAGAAAAAGAAGAGAGAAAATCAGAAAAGAAAAGAAAAGGAAAGAAAAAGAGAAGAGGAAAAACTAGGAAAATTAAAAGAGAAAAGAAAAAAAAGAAAGAAAAGGAAAAACACACACACCACAACCACCCGAGACCACCGCTGCCCGACACCACCTCACGCCGACCACCACCATCTACCTCCTCCCTCACTCCTCGTCGTTGCAACCTGAAGCCGTCGTCATCCTCCTTTCTCCTCGCGACGATGCCGCTCCGAGTTCTGCAGCCGCCAGCCGACGACCCGACCTCCTGCATGAACCACCACCGCCTCCCCATCTGCAGCGACGACGCCTTCACCTCGCACCGCCTCCTCCATCGCACCTATGCCGTGTCCACCTCGCGCCTCCGTCCCGTGCCACTGTCGCCTCGTCGCTACATCGTCGCCACGCCGCTTGCTCAAGGTGAGCTGAGGTTGAAGAAACGACCCGGATGGAGGGTAGTGGGTCGGGTTAACCCGGGTTTCAGGATGGGTTTTGGGCTGGATGGTATGGATGTTTGGGCTTTGTCGCTGGGCCCGTTGCATGGGCAGCACCAGGGTTCCTGTTTGAGCCTTGGTTTGGCCTGTGCAAGGGGTCTGGGCTGGCACTAATTGGCCCAGTTTGATTCTAAAAAAAAAAGAGAAAATATAATCTGGAAAAAGGGAATTAAATGGAAAAAAATAAAAATAAGGCCTATATTTTTGGAAATAATATTTGGAAAGGATATATGGTATATAGTATTATGAAAAAAAATAATATGAGGAATATGGCTTTGGAAATATTTTTGGGAAATTTATAGTATATTATATATGGTATATTATGGAAAAAAATATATATTTTGAGAAAGTAATTTTGGAAAGGATATCATCAAAGTAATAAAATACCGGAATAATATCCGGGTATAAGTATAAGTATGGTATATTTTTGACACTTGGAAAATAAATGGTGAATTATGATGATAATGGAAAATAATCCGAGGCAGTACCGAGTTGGTTCAATATTTTAATTTTACGGCATACAGTACTAGCATGGCATCTGCATAACATCTTATATGTGCATATTATTTGTTTGATATAGGAGTTGATATCGAGCAGTTCCTGTGGAACCAGCTTTGGAACCTATTGAGGATTCCATAACTGATAATTGGCTAAGGTGAGGATGGATAACCCTTGATATATATATGTAATACTGTGTGTGCTTTGTTGTTTGATTGGACTGTTGAGGTGGTCATTGTTGGTTATTTGACTACTATGGTTATTGTTGTTGCTGTTGTTGGACTGTGTTATCGGTTCTGTGAATATTGTGTTGTAATTGATGTTGAACAGTTAATTGTGAATAATTGGTGTTATGAAATGTTGATGGTTTAGTCTCTGGATTAACTTGTGATAATGAAAAGTTGAATAACTTGAGAAAATGAATATTGGAAATTATGATGATATATATATTTGTTGGATATTTGATGATATGGATTTGTTGATGTTGGTTCTGTGTGTGATTCTTTGATATTGGTTTGCTTGATTGAACTGCTGTGTTGGCTGTTGTTGAATCTTTTGATATTGTGTTGTAATTGATGATGAACTGTTAAATGTGAATAATTGGTGTTGTGAAATTGTTGATGGTTTGGTCTGTTGAATAACTTAAGATAATAGAAAGTTGGATAATTGAGGAAAAAGTACAGGAATTGGAAATTGGAAGTTGATTTGAGATGATGATTTTATTGTCACGCGGGAAGTAGTGGTACGACTAGATAGTTAGAGGCTAGTTCTGTGGTGTCATGGCCGGTTTCTTGGTTATGGGATGTTGATCCCGGTTTGATTTGGATATTGGGATGTTGATCCCGGATTGGTTGTGTTATTGGGATGTTGATCCCGGGTTACGCTTGGCCTGGCATCCGGAATTAGTTGATAACCTGGTACGACCCTAGCTTATCCGTGACGGGGCCCGGAAGATAAAATTGGAATAATAATAAAGTCTTTGGTATGTTTGGGTCGAGTCTTTGGTTTGGTATGTAGTGGCTATTGATGCCTGTATTTCTTCTTTGAGGTATTATGGTTGCCTGCATATCTCTTTTTATCCTTGGTTGGTGAGCACTTCGGACTCACCCCTCACCTGCGGGCTTTCATCCCGTAGGTTGGGTTATTTGTGGTTCAGGTATGATGCATTCTAGACAGGCTACGACGTTATCCCTCGGGCAGGACTCGGATCCATTAGATTGCATCAGGTTTTGCATATGGTGTCTTGAGATTATAATTGCTTCTGCTGTGCTATAATTTGGGTTCTCGGGTTTGGGTGATGTGTTTTGATGTTGGGCCAAAGAGTTAGATTTCTGATGTTTATTTTGATTACATTGGGCCGTTGGGCCGGTTTCTCTGTTATATTCATTGATATTATCTTTGGGCCGTTGGGCCGTGTCTCGTGTTGTGTTTACTGTTGTACAGTTCCGACACTTGTTTACTGAGGCTGGTAAATACAGGTCGGGGCGTTTCATTCATAACAGTGGCTTTAATTTTTTTCTAAACATTACCTCTAAGACTGCACTTGTTGGAAAAATTGTAAAAGAAACTTTTAGTTTAATTTAATTAGTAATTATGTATTCTGAAGATATATTTTCATCAGTGAAATAAAAAAACCAAATTATACGTATATCTCGACTTTAAATGAATGTCCGAAATTAAAATTAACAAATATCATATCATTAAATCAAGTAACAAGGGTTTCTAAAAAAAATGTAATAACCACTGGCTGAATTCTAGTTCCAGTTCCAGTTCCATGGAGCTTTGAATCAGAGTTACATAATGTTTTTCTACATCATCTGCCAATTAATTACTGCACAATTTATTCGGTGCACAAGGACATGACATTAAGAAAAAAAACAAGAATATATTAATGCAAAAATCAGGAATGATTACATATTAAAAAAAATAGGTAGATAGATATGCAGCGTCGCCCTCACTACTTTCACAACCTCTAGATGTTCTAATCCAACACCAAAATCAAATATTTCCTCTTCAACAAATGTTTTAAATTCTATGGGATATGCATTCAAATCAAAATTAAATACAATTTTTTTTCTACCTTCACGCCCTGTGGAGATTTATTCAAATTAAACATTAACTTGACTTGCTTTTCTTTTTCTTGTTGGATTTTTTTCTGAATAACTTATAGAAACCACATCTTCGTCTTCCATAGACTCCTCTTCTTTGACATAGAGATCTTCATCTTCTATAGACTCCTCTTCATTCAGGGAGTCTTTGATATAGAGTGTTTCAACACAATTAGATTAGCAGGGAAAGAAAAAGAAAACAAAACTTTGAAATGTTTGCACTCTGAAGGGAGAGCTTATAAAATAAGCGTGGTATATTTAATTGTTTAAATCTAATCATTTAATGCTGACATGAATCCGAAGAATTTTGCTTATTCTCAAGACTCAAATACAGCGTGTTTGGGTTAATTAATAAGGGCAAATATGAATTATATTTTGAAACAAAATCTAAAGACCAAAAGATCTTTTATTGAAGAACAGAGGGAGGGAGTATTAATGTTCATCACCTCCACCGACGGTGGCTGCGGCAGTTAGACATCACAAAAAGCAATTTTGTGTTTTGCTTTCATTCCCAACCACACGACCCTGACACAAAAATAAATAAATAAAAAAGTGAAAGAAGGGGAAATTTTGAATGGGCTCCACAAATTTTTGGCAGGCTGGGAGCCGAAGTACAAAACTTGTACTTGCATATCGCATCCGGAGGACGTACGTGCGACCACGCGTTGACAAAGGAAAAGACGAAAAGAAATAAAAACAAGAAGCAAGAGAGAGGGTCAACTCCTATCCTTTTCAAAATACTTACCTGATACAACCACACATTTAACCCACTCAGATATCTTTTTCTACCTGTTATCTCAGCCTACACGATACACCCAAATAAACAAATCACTAAATTCCACATTTATCTCTAAACAACAATAAAAAATCTCTAAGTATCCTTTAAACTTTATTAGAAAGATACCTATTCCTAAACAGAAAAAACACAAACATAAACCCCACCACTGATACCCGTATGAATACCCAATCTAAAATCATTTGGGCCTATTCACCTATTCTTTTCACCTTCTTTTTCGGATCAATACTATGTCATTGGAGTCGCCACTAAATTTTATTAAGGACAAAACTTGGGAAAAACCTTTAAATGACACCTTTAGGCAACCGGTCATGGCGAATCAAAGACATGAGTCCAGGGGTTCGTCATGGATGGGAAGGTGTTAGGCACCCATCCATGTTGGGCCGAAACCATGTGCAATTGAAGAGTACAAGTGTGCCTTGTGCAGGCGTGCAAGTGTGGAAAATAAAAGAGAATGGGAGAAGAAGAAGATTTGGCTTACATCCCGTTGTGAAACCGAGACTACCTACGTACCCGAGTGACCGGGGTCAAAGCCACGTAGTTCTAAACATGCCTTTAAGTCACCAATTACATCATCAGAAGCATCAGCATACAATCAGCCAGAATCGAACAAGAAAGGAATAGTGTTACCTCTTGTAGCCCTCCTCTAGCTCCTTGAATTGGGTTGTGTTCTACTCCCACCTTCTTGCCACTTCTAAGCTTAATGGTTGATCCTCGTCTTGATTCCTCCTTGCTGGACTACAACTGATGTTTCCCACGAAATTCCACTAGAGTTTTCTGCCTATAAATATATCCCTAAGCTTGGAGAGGCAGAGTTTCTCCAAGCAACAACTCGAGACGTTCTTCGAACCAATCATATACTTTATTGAGATAGGTAAAGCAAGAAAATTCCCCCTCTGAGAACCGTATATGAAAATTTCATCTCGTACAGCTCAAACAGAAAACCCCAAATACTAGTCGGGCATAAGCACCTGCATCAATAGATCATACAGATCCCTTATGTAAGGTGAGTCCATTTTCTTCATTTCTTTTTCCTACTTGGTTGATTTCGAAAATGAATTGTCATCCTGCCCGTGGTCCCCAACCCTACTCAGCGGAATATGGAGGTATTGATGGATGAACGGGCCAATCTTTTTGACAATAAAGTGATAGATGGAACTGCCATTAAACGACTTATTAGCAGATTAATAGAATCTTTCTTGTAGCTCGACTTCTTCCTCTTTTCCTAGTCATACCTTACATAATGAATTTCATAATTTGGATAGGTATAATAACAATACTTTTAGGAGCTAGTTTAGCTCTTGCTCAGAAAGATATTACAAGAGTCTTCGGTCTGAGAAGTGCATGATAAATACCGCCAAAGCCCAATACTGCAGAGGAAATTAAGTGAAGTACGCCAGATACATTATGGATTTCGTCGATTTCCGCCATTACGTTCCCCAAACGCGTATCAGGAATATCAGCTGAGGGTTGGGTGGAGCAAGCTCTTCTATTCTGGTTCATGGGGGTTTGGTTAAGATATGCCAGAGTCCACCAAGTATACAAATCGAACCCATGAGTGTGTATGTGAAGAATAATGTGTGTCCTTTGAAATCTGTGTGAGGGGTGCTATTTATAGTATTTTGAGAAGCCTAGAGGCATGGACCTGCTTAATGGTGATGATTATGCCCGAAAATCTAGTCCAAAACCGCGTAGGATCGAAATTAGAAACAAAATCGGAGATTTGGCCAAATCTGGGAATTGATGACCGCCGGCAACCGCCAGTGCCGGCGGTCATGTGTGGATGTCCGCCGGCACCCAGCAGTCGTGGCGAGAGAACCGCCGGTTGCCCCGCGTGTCACCCGTTCTTTCCTTTTTCGAACCCCAATCCCCCTAATTCAGCTCTGATTTGATCTTACCGTGTAATCAACCCCCTAATCAACCCAGAATCACTCCATTACTTGATTATCACTCCTCAAAATTATTCCTTAATTAATATATTATACATTGACACCCATTTAAGCCAAAATCATACCAAAACACAAATTCTAATTAAATAACGATTTAACTCTGATTTTCCAGGAAAATCAGAGCTAAAATTAACCTGCAAGAAATGTGTTAATGGGCTAATTAAACTCTGGAGAATTCATTAACTTGGGCCCTTAAACCCATCCTCAACCCAAAGATAAATCATCTCATTAAAATTGGATTAAAGATAGATAAAAGGACCAAGCAATGAAATAAAACATATTTTAGTTTAATAAAACTTAGTCTATATTTTATCCTAAGATTAAATCATCTCATTAATCCTAGAGTTCAAATACATATAGGTTTAAATTACTAAAGTACATTAATTCTACTAAATTAAACTCCTACTATGCCTTATCTTAAGATCAAATCATCTCACTAATCCTAAGTTCAAACTTGTTCGAAATCCAAATTTAGTAGAGAATTTGTGGGTCAAATTTGGGTGTTCACAACCCGTCATGACCATTACCATTCTCTTCTTCTCTTATTTCGCTTACATGAGGACTAAATACGCCGCTGCCTACCGACGCAATGGCCTAACTCCTCTGCCTCCCACCGCTCATCACCTCCACCAGCCTCCCCTCCTTGCTCCACACGCACACAGAAACACACCACAAAAGACACCTCCACTTCCAACTCCCAACATCGCCCTCCTCCTTCCTCCTTCACTCACGGCACCCCAGCCGTCGCTCATTTCGACTGCAAAAGCTCTCCACTGTCTCGTTCCGCCTAAAAAAGTGTAGCCCCCGACCATTCTCCTCTACAGCGGTCAAACGGCACACATGTAGCCAACGAACCACGACTCCACCAGCCGTCAGTGAGTTCCGGCAGCCCTCCCCCATTCAATGGTCTCCTAGTCGCCGCCTCCAACGTCCCGCAACCACTCCTTCTCTCTGCAATCCACGGGTCCCAAATCCACCCCCGACAACTCTTGGTTTTCCCATACCAAGCGGCATCCAGCAAATCGCCCGAACACACCAAGCACAGCTTTGAATGGCCGTCGTTGCCCCTCCTCAATTCGCTAGTCACCTTCCCCACCTCAGCACTTTTCGCCCGCCTCCCAAAATTTCCCTACACATTCAACCTCACCTCGGGGTGGACTTACCATCGGCCTCTGTGACTCCACCGCTGGCCGACAAAACAGCTCCTCCACTGGTTCTCCTCCCAGGCACCGCCCGGTTTCTTCCCAATGTACTCCACCACCGAACCCCGAGCCTTGTGCTCCAGTATCCACTCGTACTTGGGGTTGAAAGTTCCAACATGCCACTGCAACACCTCTTGCCCCCTTCATTGTCCCTGACTTGGTGGATTTGGTTGGCGATGATCCCGCATCCCCTGCTTCCACTGGACGTGTGCCACTACCACGCCGCCAGCGCGCCAACACCACAGCATCACCATGAGCGACGCGGCCTCATCCTGAGCACGGTTCTGCCAAGCACCGCTGCTCCAATGCCTTTCCACGAGGGAAATGCTCACATCCCTCCTCTGATCGGCCGGTCTCTTCTCCCAAGCGTGCTCGCACCAACATGAAAGGTACACCCTCTCCACTGTAAGTTTCCTAGGAGCTATATGACACTCATAATAGGCTCAAGAAGCAGCGGAATCAAGGAAACAAAACAAGAACCGCATGTGAAGCTACAAAACCGAATAACAATTTTTACTTACCTTTCCTCCTTGAGGTCTTTCACTCAATAGCTGGAAGGAATCAGTAAGAGCAGGATGAAACGTCCTCCTCCTCTAAGGTATCCACACGAACCTTGATCTTCCCGGAACCGTCACACGAATCCAAGAACGAGCACTCCCTCTTGGTGTGCTAGCAACAAAGGAAGGAGCTTGTGTATGGGTGTGTATTTTGGGGTGCAATGGCTCTTGCTTCTTTCTCAAAGAAGAAGAGAGTTTCAGAGTGTTTTGGGAGGTCTAAAACGTGGTCAAAGGCAGAAGTGGAGGTGAAAATGATCTGATCACAATCAACCCCTAATCACCTCCAATTAGTGGAGCTAAATGGCCAACACTAATGGCCCATGAAAGTGACCCTCACTTATCATGCTTCCACTAATGAAAAACCAGACACAAAACACTCAATCATGCACTAACTCAGGTCAATAATTCTGCTAATTATTGTCCCAAAACGACCCTGGTTCAACCATGGTCCAACCACGGTTCAACCACACCCGGTCCAACCATGGTCCAACCACGGTTCAACCACCTGCCCGAATCAACGGTTCTATGTGTGTGACCCTATAGGCACTTGTAACGTCCGGCAATGATTGTAAAATCTCATTTTACAATCATAAACAAAGAGCGGCGTCTAGCAACACATCATTGCTACCCGAACGACAAGATCATTACTGATTCTCTATGCCTCGGAATATGTCATCGTCCTTTCGTCCCATTATCAAGATCAAACATGAGACATGGAATATGCCAATCTCATATATGTCTAATCTATGTTTCTTGATCCCCGAGTTAACTGTATAAAACGGATACCCGTGATATCAACATATCACCTAATCCGAGCATGGCCATGCATTTCACAGTTCAACTCTATCAAGAAACCGTATGATAATACACCCGTTATATGGGTCGAACGAATCCCGTCTTGATCAATCAAAACCCACTACATACTCGTCATATACCCAATGATTACCCTTATGTCCACCCAGTTACGGGTGACTAGGTATAATATCAAAGCATATGATTCATATGTTGGATACCTTGACGATCTCAGGTCAAAGGACAACACATCTATAAGAAACACTAATGACATACATATAACGTTCCATGTAGTGTTCTTATGTGGGTCGGTCCGGTCCACAAGTTCTCTAACTTGTACCCGTATGTAGAATTCATATCACATATAAATTCACAACATACGCTAGTCTTAATTTATTATTACAACCCGTCCATAATAATAACCGACTAGGGACATTTAAGAATATATCAAATATATAAACTAGGGTTATAAATATGTGCAAGTAATTATCTCATAATCATATTTATTGGAATAACCTCAATGTATATACATGACTACAATCATCCATAGATTGGCTTTTGGGCATATAACTAACAATCTCCCACTTGCACTAAAGCCAATCATACATGTATCTAATACCTATGGATGCGCAATGACCATCATGCTTCTGCTGCGTGAGTGGCTTCGTCAGGGGATCTGCTACATTGTTCTCAGAAGGAACTCTGCACAGCCTGACGTCGCCTCTATCTATGATCTCTCGAATAAGATGATAGCGTCGGAGAATATGTTTGGATCTTTGGTGGAATCTAGGTTCTTGAGCTTGTGCGATTGTTCCATTGTTGTCACAATAGAGCTCAATCGGACTCTCAATACTAGGAACCACCCCAAGTTCAGTTACGAACTTCTTGATCCAAACAGCCTCTTTCGCTGCATCTGAAGCTGCAATATACTCAGCCTCGGTTGTAGAATCTGCAACTGTCTCTTGCTTAGAACTCTTCCAGCTTACAGCTCCACCTCCAAGACAAAACACATATCCTGATTGCGATCTGAAGTCATCCCTATCGGTTTGGAAGCTAGCATCGGTGTAACCCTTTACAACGAGCTCATCAACGCTTCCATAAACCAGGAATGCATCCTTAGTCCTTCTCAAGTACTTAAGGATGTTCTTAACCGCTGTCCAGTGACTCTCACCGGGATCGGATTGGTACCTGCTCGTGACACTCAGAGCATAAGCGACATCTGGTCGAGTACATAGCATGGCGTACATGATAGATCCTATAGCTGAAGCATAAGGGATCTTACTCATCTGCTCTCTCTCCTTAGATGTACTAGGACATTGACTCTTTGAGAGAGAGACGCCATGTGACATAGGTAAGAATCCCTTCTTGGAATTCTCCATGCTAAACCTTTTTAGCACTTTGTCAATATATGTACTCTGACTTAGCCCGAGAAGCCTTCTTGATCTATCTCTATAGATCTTTATGCCTAACACATAGGCAGCTTCTCCTAAGTCCTTCATTGAGAAGTTCTTTCCTAACCAAGCCTTTACAGACTGTAGTGTCGGAATGTCATTTCCAATGAGCAGAATGTCATCAACATATAACAACAAGAAAACTACTGTACTCCCACTAACCTTCTTGTAAACACATGGTTCATCTTCATTTTTGATGAAACCAAACTCTTTGATTACATCATTAAAACGAAGATTCCAACTCCTTGAAGCTTGCTTAAGTCCATAAATAGACCTTTGCAACTTGCATACCATGTTGGCATTCTTTGGATCGACAAAACCCTCAGGCTGTGTCATGTACACATCCTCTAAAAGATTTCCGTTAAGGAAAGCGGTTTTGACATCCATTTGCCATATTTCATAATCATGGTATGCGGCTATAGCCAAAAGAATCCGGATGGATTTAACCATGGCAACTGGTGAGAAGGTTTCATCATAGTCTATACCATGAACTTGTTTGAAACCTTTTGCAACCAACCGCCCTTTATAGGTAATCACATTACCATCCATGTCGGTCTTCTTCTTGAAGACCCACTTGCACCCTATGGGTTTTACCCCTTCGGGTGGATCAACCAAGGTCCATACCTTGTTTTGATACATGGAATCCATCTCCGAATTCATGGCTTCTAGCCACTTCTGGGAGTCCGGACCCGTAACGGCCTGCTGATAGGTAGTGGGCTCATCCTCATCTATGAGCATCACATCACCGGTATGAGTCACGAGAAATCCATATCTCTCGGGCTCATGCCGAATCCTATCTGACCGACGCGGTCCGTGTGTTACAGGAACAGGATTCTCGTCCACAACACCTTGTGGTTCCTGTTCTTGTTCCGTCTCAGTCTCTAGATCTCGAACTTCTTCGAGTTCTATTTTCCTCCCACTAATTCCTCTAGAAATAAATTGTCTTTCTAGAAAAATCGCTGTCCGAGCAACAAACACTTTGTGGTCGGTGGGATTATAGAAGTTATACCCTTTAGTTTCCTTAGGGTAACCTACGAATAGGCACTTCTCGGATTTTGGGCCAAGTTTATCCGAAGCGTCACGTCTTACGTAAGCCTCGCAACCCCAAATCCTCATAAAAGACAAATTGGGACGCTTCCCAGTCCATATCTCATATGGTGTCTTTTCGACTGATTTAGACGGAACACGGTTAAGTGTAAAAGCAGCACTCAATAGTGCATGTCCCCAAAAGGAGGAAGGAAGGTCAGCTTGACTCATCATCGAACGAACCATGTCCAACAAGGTTCGGTTCCTCCTTTCGGATACACCATTCCATTGAGGTGCACCCGGCGGAGTGAGTTGTGATACTATACCACAATCCCTTAGATAGTTAAGAAAACCTCGGTCTAAGTATTCACCGCCTCGATCAGATCGAAGCATCTTAATACTTTTCCCGAGCTGATTCTGTACTTCATTCTTAAATTCTTTGAACTTTTCAAAGGATTCCGACTTGTTTCTCATTAGATACACGTAGCCGTATCTACTGAAGTCATCAGTAAACGTAATGAAGTATTGAAATCCACCTCTAGCTTGTGTAGACATTGGTCCGCATACATCAGTATGTATGAGACCTAATAAGTCCGAGGCTCTTTCACCTTTACCCTTAAAGGGAGCCTTAGTCATTTTGCCTAACAAACATGACTCACATGTCTCATATGATTCAAAATCAAATGAGTCTAGCAATCCATCTTCATGGAATTGCGCAATGCGAGTTTCGTTTATATGGCCTAAACGACAATGCCAAAGGTAGGTTTCGTTAGAATAATTTATTCTAATCTTCTTCGTACTAACGTTATAGATCGGCATCTCAAGGTTTAGAACATACAATCCATTGCTTAAATTTGCACCACCATAATATACATCATTGAAATAAATTGAACAACATTTGTTCTTTATTACAAATGAAAATCCTTTCTTGTCCAAACAAGATACAAAAATCAAATTTCTGCTAATGGAAGGTACAAAATAACAATCATCAAGTTCTAAAACCAAGCCACTAGGTAAAGATAGAAAATAAGTCCCTATGGCTAATGCAACAACCCTTGCTCCATTCCCGACACGTAGGTCTACTTCACCCTTCACCAACCTTCTACTCTTTCTTAGTTCCTGCACATTTACACAAATGTGAGAACCACATTCGGTATCTAATACCCATGATGCAGAAGTAGAAATATTAGCTTCTATAACGAAAATACCTGAAGTAGAAGTCTCACTTCCCTTCTTGTTCCTCTTTACCTCTTCAAGGTAAACTGGGCAGTTGCGCTTCCAATGGCCCGGTTTGTTGCAATGGAAACAATGTCCATCCTTTGCAACTCCACCCTTGGGTTTCAGCACATGATCACAAGCAAAAGCACAAGCACCAAACCTTTTGGCACCCTTCTTCTTCTTGTCATACTTTTGCCTTACCCTTTCCTTTGCCCTTGCCAAGCAACAGAATGTTGGACTTATTTGTCCTCATTTGTTGTTCAGCTGTCCCCAACATGTTGAGCAACTCTGACAACGACTTGTCAAGATGATTCATGTTGAAGTTCAGCACGAATTGGCTATAACTGTCCGGCAACGATTGCAAGACAAGGTCCACAGCCAATTCCTTTTGCAAAGGAAACCCTAGACCCTCAAGGCTCTCAATGTATCTGATCATTTTGAGCACATGAGGCCTCACGGGTGATCCATCAGCCATTCTGCATTGGAATAATGCTTTGGAGGTCTCATACCACTCATGCCTAGTCTGCTCCTCAAAGAGCATCTTAAGGTGTTCGATCATATCGAACGCCCCCATTAGCTCATGTTGCTTCTGAATTTCAGATTCCATGGCCATAAGCATGAAGCATGCAACATCCACTGCATCATCAAGATGCTTCTTGTAAGCATCTCTTTCTGCCCTTGGTGCATTAGGTGCCGGTTCAATCGGAACAGGCCCTTCGAGGACATACAGTTTCTTTTCTTGTCTGAGGATAATCCTCAGATTGCGATACCACTTTAGGAAATTGTTCCCATTAAGTTTCTCCTTCTCAAGAACAGATCGCAAAGACAATGTACCTGTGTTTTGTGCCATGGTAATTCTACAACAAAGATCAATTCACACAAATAAGAGTCATGCATACATAAATCATTTAACAAGGGATTTAATTAAATGATGCTCCTACTATGAATCAATTAAAAGAACAACAAGTAGGCCAAGATCCATATTTCACTACAACATAAGTCAGCTTTGGCTGATAAGCCTACATCATAGTTATTTAGGTA